>JACEII010000006.1:3380213-3417958 GCA_014332785.1 Antheraea mylitta
GGCACTAATAATAGTATGAAACAAACTTGTCCTTAGACAACACGACTACATTAAACACATTGGTTATTAACACATCCTTCCTTTTTAATGCTTTTTCTTTTTCACAGGTATTGTATTAAGATATCTCTTAAAATATTTTATTAAATGAAGTGTAATGTGAAATATATTTACCGATGTCTAAAGACTAGTATTTCAATAATAATCATTTCTTTTTAGGTTCGCGATGCAACGTTTAGGACTATAAGAGGCTTCCTTGGAAAACTAGATAAAGTATCTGATGATCCGAGCTTAAAGGAAGGAATGGGTATATTATTTAATTGTTTTTTTGGTTTAAATCATATTATCACACTTAATTTTAACATTGAACAACATACATACAAACTTTTCTTATTTATTTTTGACTAGCTAAATGTGCAACATGGAGCACTTAACATTAAGTAAACTGTATGCCTGTTTCATATTTTACCAGTATAAGAAAGTTTTATGGTGAGATTCCAACCAACTAAAAGTAATGTGTTTGAAGATACTTACGAAGTTTCTTCGACTTTAATGAACTGTAAATATTAAACCGCTAAAAAATAAATCTACAGTTCTCGTCAATTTATTTAGTGGCTCTCAATGATATTATAACTACGTCATAAGCGCTTCGACAGCACCTTTTTAAAACATGGCTTGCTAGCTTTTTTTGACTGCTGCCCCATCCATGTTTAAGCAACATATAACTATTTTATTTTCACCATCAATATGCTATCCTACTTTCACATTTTATCTAAGACAGTTTACATTTATGTGCGATTTGTGCCATTCGTTTTCTGAAAATGTCATGTAGGTATACCCCTGTTATAGTTTTAGGCCGCTTTGGATATAGCTCTAAGTTCGGTCTTGCGCATAGTACAGTCACAGTATAAATATGGGAGACAGTACGGAAATTATGTACAAACGCTCGAAAACGGCACACTCACACAAACATGCGAATCGACGAAAGGGTTTGAAAGGTATACTATGGACAGCATCGTGAAAACCGCTTAGGGGTCTCGTCGATGCGCAAGTTTGTGTGAGTGTATCGGAACAAGCGTTTACAGGAAGTTTCCGTACTGTATGTGATATGTTTACTGTGTTACAGTGAATACGTTGAAACAAAACAAAATCGAAAGTTATATTTATTTATCTTTAACTTGTCTCGATACGTACAATATATAATGTTTTAATGTATTACGATTCAAGTAGATATTTGCCTATTAACATCTTGGTAATAAAATTATTGTAGCAACAAGCTAGTACAACAACAGTGCACCGCATTATTTATAAAGTTTTTCGATGAGATTCGGTGAGATCTGGGCAGTAAGATTTTCATATTCGCGTTTTTAATTCGACAAATTTCGGACTTTTTTTATTATATTTTATTGTTGGCAACCGATCTTCTCGTAGATTATTACTGCCATTGTCAAGTAGGTAATTATATTATAAGCTTTTTGCGATCATTTCAATGAACTAACAAGATGGTGGCCGTCATGTTAGAACTTTCCAGGGAGTTTTTGTGCCAAGTCAGTATCCATGCCCCATGGTATTATTTTCGATCCACTTCATTTGTGCACAATAATCAAACTATATTACGTAAAACACCACCAATATTACAAAATATAGAGTCAAATGACAGAAGACTATGAATAAGTAACACACCAAGATCCCGCCGAAAACTCCTTCGGACTTTTATAGTGTTGTTTTTCGCATCTCATGTAAATTGTTGTAGGATACGCATATTACGTTTGCCGTGAATTATATCTACAGAACATATGTTTCGAATGTTTGGTTGCTTGGCCAATGCAATTGTATTTGTTCAGAGGCGGACGTACATACCGCGACGCCATCGTTGAGTAATGCGGCCGCGACGTGGGCGGGCTGGGCGGTCACCGCGGTCACTGCTAAGTTCTACCGTTCGCATTCCGACTCTTCTCGTATGCAGCAGCACACCATGAAGAACGCACTATCCAAACCCGGGTCGTTAGGTTTGTACTTATTTCTAAGTCAATGAATAGTTGTCAGTAATATTGCGTAATGTGTTTTTGACGTTATAATTATGTTGGAGCGTTTTGGAAATGTGATGAGGGTGAATTTTAACAATGTCCGCGCACACCGACACCTAAAAGCGTCACCATGAAGTTGGTTGGCAATTATCTGTCAAGTGTCAAGTTTTCGTGATGACTGATAACTATATTCAAGTTAGTTATTCATTCAAATATATATCAACTGATTATTTTTATAGCCACTGACAAGCTTTAATGTTATCAATAGACATAAATTGTAAAAGTTAGTTTTTTTAAAGTAAATATTGTAATTTTGGGCGATCGTGTACCTTAATTGAATTATCCCCCTTATGCTGTATTTCTTTCTATCTGTGGGGTATTATGTCTTGTAGTATATATTATGCTACAAGCAGCTATTATGCGTGTTACAATACCGTTTTTCTAAATACATTATAATAAATAAATAATTTGTAATAAACAACACCTTCCATATAAACATCATTTTTCAAAGTGGATGGGGTTTTTAATAATAACAAATATAAAAAAGAACAAGAAACGCAAATAGTAATAACGCGTAATTAACACAAGACTATTCTGAACGCGATTGTAATGCAACTAGCACTGCACTAGCACTGACACTGACACGTATCAACGTTGGTACCATAGGGAAGAGGTAAGTGCGCGGGCGAGCCTGCTCCCCTTTCACCTTATACGACCCAATGCGTCTTATTTGTGTTCTGGGTATCTGCTTATGAGCGGTTTAAAAGTTTGACGCGGACTACATATTACGTATATAGTTAAATATTACGAATAAACTTTGAGAATTATTGATTAAAATTTATTTTTAATTAACAGAGCAACCATCTTCGAGCAGTTTATCAACGACGACGTCATCGGTGACATCGATGACGTCACTAGAGCATAGCGAGTCGATGTCAGACTATGACCCCGAGCACTGGGATATGTCCGCTTGGGGAGAGATAGACACGAGCGCAGGTAACATTCATCATTCTAACCAACTTTATATATTAAAGATGTGCAACTTTTAATATTGTGTACTTTATAATAGTAAGTTATTTTTAAAGGGCTTGAATTCAGTGACATTAATAAATAAATAAAAAATAACCAACTTCATTTGTTGAAAGTGACAACTTCTTTAGCCACATTCAGCAATTTTTGGTAGGAGAGAGACTTATGGGTTCGCGTCACCGATGACCTCGACATGCTCGTGAAGCTTCACAGTAGCTGACGTATTGCGCTTGCGTCAGACTAGCGACGCGTATAAACGGCCTGTGTATATGTAATTTTGAAATTATGTATTGAACTTGTGCAGTCCTTCATATTTTTTTATTCATTTATAAACTGTATAAAAATGTATATAAATATTGCTCGGCGTGCCAATGCATGTGAATAGCAGAATAATATTAATAATTTCAATTTACAAATCATAAAATAATACAAACTATTATTTATTTACACATTCAAAAGGGACATAGTTACTCTTATGTTGAATTACAATTATATTGTAACTGTTATTAGAAACAGTAATGTTAACATTAGAATTAAACAATACATATAAGTATAAATTCCATAATACGATACGATGCATAAAATAAAATTAACTGGGCGACCGAACCTAGTACGGTATTAAAAAAAAAAAGTAAAAAAAAAATCACTTTGCTGTCACTCGGATTCGAAATGGGGTTTCACGGATTTTCGAAGCAACCGATTTCCATCTGAGCTATTTTTGTTTTGACAGCGGTGGTGAAATTTACCGTTATATTCTAGCTATAGTTTTTCATTACCTGAAAACTCAGTTAAAAAAGTTTTGTATGAATAAAATCTAGCGAAATCGATTTATTGTCCCCGAAACTACCTACATAAGTTTCACGGAAATAGATGACGCCGTTTCCGAGATCCTGAATATATAAAAATATACAAGAATTGCTCGTTTAAAGGTATTTGATACTATACGTTATTTATGACTTCTGTTTGGCTCACTTTTGATTTTCGCAAATTACGGACATGAAATCAATTAACTAATTTCAATTATTTTCACGTCCTTTCGTAATATAAGATTTTATACCGGGAAGTAAGAAATAATGAATAATTAAATAAAATACATATGTTTAGTTTATAATATTTTTATATTTCTTAAACAAACAATCACTTATATCAATCTATTCTGATTATATCAAAGGAACTATAATTTTTTAGATCAAGCGACAAAATTCCTTGTGATTTTCGTATATCTTACAGCGGCAATCTGAAAAGATAAAGACATTCATATTAAGATTCGTGACTGACACAAACTAAGCGGTACAAAACTATAAAAGTACTCAGCTAGACATTTATTACTTTAAAATTAAAAGGAAGTTAAACTTATAAATTAACGCTGAAAAAACTGAATTATTTATATTTCGTAATTATTACACTATCATGCTAATTATAAACTTAATTAACGCAAAAGAATTTTAATTATAACTTCGTGATGGCATACGTGACATACGAGGTAGAATATGTTTCAATGACAACTCTTACAGGCAACCAATGAAATATAACTAAAATGCTGTAGATAATAAGCGCTTTGAGGCAAGGCGCTTGTTAAAACTTAGGCTAGCTAACTTCTTTTTGACGGTTGCCCCGTCAATCCTGCCGTATCTAAGCAACATATAACTATTTCTTTTTCACCACCGATATCTAGAATATGTATCTTACTTCCACATTTTATCTAAGACAGTGTGGCGTTACAATATTACTTTACGTATGAGTACGTTATCGTCCCATTGTTTTGTCAAATTATCATGTAGGTAACGTATCTACAGGTTTTGATGTGACACATCTATAGGCGGATGGTAAACCTGATTGGTTGGTGTGGTGTGGCAAAACACGAACATTGCACTATTAACGAAATACTCAAAAACATTTGCAACCCTATCTTGTAGGTCACTTGTTCAATTAGTGTTATGTGGCACGCGCCACAGTAGTGTTATGTGGCAGAATAGTGCGCCGAGTTGAATTTTTGTATTTTTTATTTAATAACAATGAATATTTATGTAATAAAATAAATAAACAGTCATTATTTTATGGAACTAATTTGTAATTTTTTTAGCTTTATCTTTTCATTATGCCATAACTGATTCCTGTTGTAATCTGTTTTTTTATCCACATAACTTATACAAAACAATTTTGATGTTTCAAATCTGCCAGGTGTCCCGTGACGGCTCAGGTTTTTTACTTATAATATCATTGCAGTCAACACTATTCCGAATTTCGTTTACTTACAGTTATAAAAAAGGGTGAAATAATTTGTGAACTCGAGAAATTATTTTACTTTCCGGCTATTTATTATCACGACGCCCCTCCACGACTAAACTTTTATTAATTACCATCAAGTTTCACATCATGAATTATCACTCTTTATATAGCAATACCTGACCCGGCCACGCGTTGTTATGGCTCAGTTATTATATCATTACATATTGATAAGAATTCATAATTATTATTAATAATATAAACAATAAACAAACAAACAAACACGCAGCGAAGCTCTCAAAAGGAAAAAAAAACGATTTCCAAACATTCTTCATTGCTGCTCCGCTTCTATTGGTCTTAGCGTGATGATATAGCCTATAGCCTTCTTCGATAAATGAGCTATCTAACACTGAAAGAATTTTTCAAATCTGACCAGCAGTTCCCTAGATTACCCCCTACTACCTCACAAACTTTACCTCTTAATTAGTAGTCCGGTGAAGCTGTTAAGACTTTGCTGGGTCAATAGTGTAGTCAGTTCGAAAAAAAAAAATTACCTCTTTATAATGTTAGTATAGATGACAAAAATTCACGACATTCTACAAAACAAATTATGTAATGTAAAATTGTAATTTTAAGAAATTGGTTATATATTTAAAAATATGATTTGCCATTTTAAAGGACTCTAATGAAAAATATCAGTTGTAACGTATAGGGACAAATGAATATATTTGTTTTATTTATTACTATCGACGTTTAGGCACTGGTGCGAGCGTAAAGTCTCCCCCTAGTAGCGGCAGCGCGCAGCAGACTAATGTCTTGTCAGCTTTATGTGAAGATGACTGGGACAATGAAGAATGGGGAACGCTGCAAGAAAACCCGGTAAATAAAGTCTTCCTGGAAAATTCTATGTGCTAATATCGAATTAACAGCAAAACTGTACACAAATGATAAGTTATTTTAATGATCAATGCAATCAACAATAGTTATGTATTATCTCGTAAGTTTTGTAAGAATGTATGAGATAACGAATTTTTGTTTCACTACAATCAATGTAGGTTAAATAATTAATAACTAAGATTTAAAACCGAAGATGTTGCCAATGTAAACAACACAGGTTTCAAAGCCGGAACATACAAGAGGGACCTTCAGGGGATATTTATTTTCGTTTTTAATAAGAAAAAGTAACACTCATACTGTCAAAGGCAAAGTTCATATTTATATAGCACTTATTGAAATATGTCAAAGGACGTTTAAAGTTATTCTTAGTAATTATTGCCCTTAACGTTTTTTAACTATTCCAAACTCGCTGTAAAAGTACCTATATTAAAACTTTGTACAAGTAAAAATTTGTAACTGAACAGAACGCCCAAGCGGAACTAGCGAGTCCGTCCGAAACGTGGAACGATTCCGAATGGGGAGACTTTGGCGTTAATAACGCGAACGCGACGTACGTGCGAGGCGTTACGACCTCGACCTTGACCCCGACACCGGCCTCGACCTTGACCTCGACAACGGTCCCGACCTTGACTCCGACCGCCCGCCTCGACCATCAACCCACAGCACACCAGAACAGTAACGACTCCCTCGGCGGATGGGAAGATGGAGAGTTTGAACCGATCGAGGAGAACGCTGACGGTATGTCGCTATAATATTAATAATATAATTTCTATTTACTTCCCTAACTATCTAAAACTCACTACTTATCCAGAGTTATTAAATTAACTATATATTTTATGTATAGAGGAAAAAACAAACTACGCCGCTTACCCCAGTTCTCCCCGGCAAGAAAACAAACATAGTTGATGCGTATAAAAATCGTAGTTTCGTAAAACTTCAACAACTTCTACAACTATCTAAAGACTAAAAAAAATGACTGAATCTCTATCGTTTTATTTATACATTAGATGAGAATACCAATATTTATTTATGTTGTTGTATCATCCTTTCTTCTATTCATTTTGTGGAACACATACCCACCCTCCCGTTAACATAGAAATGGACGCTATTAGTTATTAATATTAGTCCAACAAATGAAGCAAATCCTTTTGTGTACAATGTTTAGGATCATTAGAAAAATGAGAAATAATTTGTTTTTTTTTTTGGAACTGACTACGCTATTGGCCTTACTAGGCCTTTACAGCTTCACCGGACTACAAAATGAGAAATAATATTTCAAGCGATATATGAACAGCGTGAATTTAACTTTTACCGTTATCAATCAATCAGTTCAAATACTTTTTGCGTACTCTTAATACATCATTTTTTTTTTTCGATTTTATCAGATATTTATTTTGATTTTATCTCGCCTATCCTTATCACAATCATTGATTCTGCAAAATCCTTTATCTAGATCGTATTGAATTTAGTATGGGCTACATTAATTAAGCTTTGTTAAATAAAATAATATACGTGCGGTGAGATGCCAAATTTATTACGCTTTTTCATCAACACAGAATGCACGGGTAAGATAGTTTATATCTGTATATTTTTGTAAGGAAAAAAGGTTATGTTCATTTATGTGACTCTCTTTCTCTATCCATGTATAATATGTACTAGCCTCTGCCTGTGACTTCGTTCGTGTAGAACAGTTATTTTGGGATAGTACTAACACGCAGCGGAAGCTCTTAAGAGGAAAAAAAGCCCGATTTTGAAACATTTTTCATTGTCGATTCACTCCTATTGGTCTTAACGTGATCGCCTATAACTATCATCGATAAATCTGCTACATAATATTGAATTTTTCAAATCGGATCAGTAATTCCTGAGATTACCCCCTACAACGTCGCTAACCTCGGCTAACTAACTATTCATACATGTATGAGTTGTTGAAACGTATACGTGTACCAAGCATACATACCTCAACAAGTCTTATATATATTTCGTATCGGATAATTTTCTAAATTATTTCCATTCGATAACGGGAAGAAACAAAACCCTTCCACTTTTATGTGTAAGCGTATATGCGTGCACGTGTGTGGAAATGATATGTGTAATGTTGTCGCAGTGATGTAAGATTTTGTGTGAGTGTATCGTGTGAGCAGCGCACTCAAGGGCTCTAACGCCGAGGGAACGGACCTAGACTTGAGCCGCTGCCGAGGGGGGCCTAATTTAGTGGTTAAGGAAGTTTTTACATGAAAATACTAATAACAACATGAATTTTCAGAGAATAACTCGTCAAAAATGGACGAGATGCGAAGGAAGCGGGAGGAGAGAAAATTACAGCGGCAACGTGAGATGGAAGCGCGTCGCTCTGCGAGAGGTCAGGGTCCTATGAAACTCGGTACCAAAGTGTCCACGACGCCTCCGCCCTTCTAGTGTATGCAACAACTCGAAGAACTCGAGCCAAACGAATCTTACAGACAATGTCACGGTACGATATAAGTTTAAACAATCCGCTACGTTTTACCATGATCCGGAGATTAAAATTTGAAATAATTCTCGCGAGATCATTGGTGCTAATGTATTGATGTTTAGGATATGATAAAGTGTCTCTTAATGACAATGATATTATAACTAAAAAGCTGTAATAATCTATACTAATATTATAAAAAGTTAAAGTTTGTCACGTTGTAGGGGGTAATCTCAGGAACTACTGGTCCGATTTCAAAAATTCTTTCAATATTATATAGCTTATTTATCGAGAATAGTTATAGGCCATATATCATCACGTTAATACCAATAGGAGCGGAGCACCAATAAAGAATATTTAAAAATCGAGACTTTTCCTCTTGAGAGCTTCCGCTGCGTGTTAGCGTTACCCCGAAGTAACTATTCCACGCGAACGAAGTCGCGGACAGATGCTAGTACGTATTAAGCGCCTTGTTAAAACTTGGCTAGTTAGCTTATTTTTGACGACTGTCCCATCAACCCTCCCATTAGTAAGCAACATGTCTTTTTCACCCGATATTAAGAATATGCCATCTCACTTCCACATTTTATCTAAGACAGTGTGGCGTTACAATGTTACTTTACGTATGTGTGCGTTAACGTTTGAAAAGCGACGTGAAGTAACAGTTTTTTCATTGTTGCGTTTCGTTCGGTCAGTGAGAGCGCCCGAGACCCACATCTTTTTCTCTACCCTCTTCCCTACCGATACAGGCTGGACGCAACATTTGCGACTCCTCTGGTGTTGTTGGTGTCTATGGACGATGGTGAACACTTAACATGAAGTGGCCCCCCTGTTAATTTGCCTCCTATGATATAAAAAAAAAAACCGAGGCATTTGTTTTGTCAAAAGATCATGTAAGTAATGTATCTACAGCTTTTTAGTTGTAATATCATTGTTGAATGTCACATTTGCAATATAAATTCCCAATATACATATGACTTTGATTTGATGATATATATATATATATGTATATATATATGTCATTTATTCAGTAATTGGTACGAACAACTTTATTCTCGTGCACCTCAAACTTTGCCAGATTTTTTTTTTCGTTAAATTTTTTTCACGTTAAACTAAAATAAATAGTATTTTTTTACCTGCCCTAATATAAATCCTACCAGAAACAAACCAAATATTTTGGTATGTATCATAAACAAATGTGCTGGAATGTTGGGATCGGGCTTAGCTCAGATCTGAAATGCAATTGTGTTATATTAGAAATTCATGTCGGCAGGCATATATATCTATACAAATATATAAAGCTAAAGACTATTGTTTGTTTGTATGGTTGAACGCGCTAATCCTACTGGTTCAATTTGAAAATATCGGTTTTAGATAGCTCATTTATGGAGGAAGGCTTTAGGCTATATATCTTCACGCTAAGGTAAATAGGAGCAAAACGCCAGTGAAGAATATTTCAAAATCGGGCATTTTTGTCCTTTTGAGAGCTTTCGCTGCGTGTTAGCGTTAGCCCAAAGTAACTATTCCACGCGAACGAAGTCGCGGGCAGAAGCTAATCATATATATATGTGACATATATTATGATTACTTGTGTTATATCAAATTAAGGTCATGTGTTTCCTAAGTCTATGGGATTTAAGCCCTTTTTTTATCGAAACACGACATAGTGACTGCACTATGCCTGATGTTAAGCATAGTACAATCCAAAAACATCAGCAACCACCGAGAGACAGATTATCCATCGCCGGTCGCCGCTGTCATGCCGGCCATAATAACGAAAGTCACCCGGTACTGGATATGCACAGGCTGATCCCGAAACGCGACGCGCAGAAGCGAGTCACTATGACGGGCTTTTTGACGAGCCCTTTTTTTTACCAACATTAAAACGCAAAATGCCTAATAAAATTAATTTGTATACCTTAATAAACTAATTTTATTCGATGTCTTATCAATATTTATTCATAACAAAACAGAGTCTTTTCTTTTATATAATGAATAACCTCGAAATGTTTTATATATTATTATTTAATATATTTAATTTACAGATTGCAATTAGTAAAACATAGTTTACATAGAAAATAACTAATAGATAATAATATATTGGTCAGTTTTGGTTTTGAAATATCCAATAGGACATTGATATCCAGTAATCGTTGATCCTTGCTTAAGATTTGATGCATAACTCAAGTTTCATCGCAATAATAAAATTTTCCTCCATGAATAATTACAATGATTAACTGTCAACATTAAAATAGTTATTATAATATCTAGATCTTATGAATTAATCGTGTTGACTTGTATTAATTTATTGAATATTATCAGGTTATATTAATCGATGTCCTATTTGGCAGTTAATTGACTTAGGGAACAAGTATTTGTAAAAATAATATATGATATACGCCAATTAGAGATGGGCTCAAGTGAGACTAGATGCCGTTATGGCGTAAGTTAATTTCGAGTTCATTTTATATTGCCATTGCCATTTCACGACTATTATTTTGGTTGTTGTAATTAGAATGTCTAGACGTGTTCGGGATTCGAAAAATTGAGAGCGGCATTTTAACTGTCAGTCCTTAAAAATTGTTTTTTTTTTACAATATGTGACTAAATATAATCTTTCCTACTAATCTCTAGTATTTCATTATTAAATTGGAATGTAAAAGTTCGTTCAAACTGAAATAATCTTATTTTGTTGGAAATGTATAATTTTGATTATTTGTTTCAAATATATATGTTACTGCTATTATGAACTCTGAAAATTTCGATGATATTAGTAAAATTTAAAATTTACCAACCCTTAATGGGAAAATTCCGACGGTTCTGTAATCAACGATTTCGAGCTGTTACAACTTTTACTTTGTAAATCTTAATAATTACTTTAATTATTAATTCTGTCCTGACGAAAGATATACGTTTCGGTTAGTTTATATTACCTACATTTACCAATTCGTGTAGGTAAATTCTAATATTTACTGGTAAAACTTAAGTAATATATGGGATTTTACAGTTACATAAAACACGATAATTTGTCTTTATTTGGAGCGAAATCAATTTGGTTTTTTAACAGCTACAGAGGACGCTAGTTGTGATTTGAGATTTTTTTTTCATATTGCCTGACACAAAAATAATATAATTTATTGAATCATAAAATACAATGAAGGCATTATCCATACTTCATTTAACATATAAAATAAACCAATGTAATATATTTTCCTATAATAATACTATAATTATATATTCCTCTAAGCTTGTAAATTAAAAACATATATTGTATTTTGTGTTTTTTTTTATTCTTGATAATAAAGGAACGGTTAATGAGGGTGATGCTTGTAAATGTTATATCGTATATTTAAAATTAATGTCTATTTGAAACTGTCGACATTTTTCACGTCTTTTTATTGAATTGCCTACTGGACGTACGTCTGTCATGTATTATTCTATTATTTAACAAATACATCATTGAGGCTTATTTGATTCGTTTTATTTGTTTCTGTGAACATTTTGAATTTCTATATCTCACTTTATTATAAAAAAAACTCTTACTGATACTGTGTACTGTATAAATGCCAAAGTGATTTTTTTAAATATCTACCCATTTTTTATTATAAGTTTTCATTACATAATTTGTTATTGTTCAAGTTTTTTAAATTTTGCAATCATATATATATTCATGTCGATGACGAGTCTCACTCGTCAATGTATTTAACTTTAAAGAGTTAATACTTTTTAAACTGAACTCTAATATACACAAAGTTAAAACCACTCGTTATCCACTACCTAATGCAATAATGACTAAAGTCTGTCAATTCTTTACTAATATTAATGTAGGATCATTCTATGTATAACGATGACAAAACATATTTAAATGAAACAATAATAAAAGCATGAACGATTTTAATGCGAAAAATAGTGAACGTTAGTTACAAAATAGAGCAATTTTAAAAACTAATTAAGTACATTCAAAGCGTTATGACATGTTTACTATTAACAGATTCGTTGCCCAAAACTATATGATACATTCAAAAACCTAAAATATTTCGGCAAATTTTAATTCCAACTTACCTCTGGTAAGTAATGAGTTAGACACTAACATTGAAAGCTTATTTATACACAATAGTGCACTGTTCAAAAGACAGTAATCTAAACAAACTTAAAGGAAAAACTAGAATAAGCTTTCAGAGATTTACTTACATTTTTTAAACAACGAAATTGTTAAAACTATTCTATAACATAGTGGATCTGTATGTTACTGTAGCAGCAATAATAACTTTTTAATTATGAAGAAATTTTACACTACATCATAGATTCATCATCATTTTTAATTTCTCTAAATTACTCGTAAAATAAATCTATTTGTATCAAAATTATACAGTACTAAAATAACATACACAAATGATTTATAACTTAACTTCTCAATGATACAAAATTAATTAATATACTCAAGAAGCGTGGTTCAAGTACTACAGTAATTGTTATACTATAAATGTATGAACAAAAATGTTATGTGTACTAATAACATAGAAAAATATATGAATGTATAATGCACACTTTACTAGTTAGATGACAGAACAAAAAAGCAATGATTAATTAGTCAAGTTTTGGCAAGAATATTATAATCATTATTATTACATTCAAGGAAAAGTATCGACATGTCATATATCTTTAGCGTGTCATGTAGTCCGGTGAAGCTGTTAAGACCTTACTGGGTCAATAGCGTAAACATTGCGGAAAAAAAAAATTTAGCGTCTTGGTAGTAAAATCGACCCGTATGCCGTCACGGTAAACGGCATAACGCCTTACGCCGTCATGTCTTTTATACGATATCATTCTCGACATCCTTGTGTAAGAGCGTACACACTTCATTGCTTTTCTGTGTGAACTGCAAAGTATTTCTATCCAATTAGAATATACTTGATGGGTTAAAAACCTTATAAATTCTAATACTATCTGAAATGTTTAACATTTATCGGGTATCGCGTAACGCCCAGGTTCTTTTTTGTTTGATGATTTAATTTAACAAAGAATAACATTTTTTTATTCAATAAAAAAACTTTGGCGTAAAAAACGACTATGTCAACACGCTACCAAATGCGTGAAACTGGCAAAATGTGCAAAACATTAATGTAGGTGATGTCTACATGAATTAAGCAAAAATTAAAAACATTATATGCTAGGACACCCAAAATCAATTGATCACCCTATCAAATGTTAAAACGAAAAAAAAAAATCTCGTTTCCACTTTTGATAGATAGAAGAATTGACCCTGCAACCGTAATCACACAACAACCAAGCAGAAAACACAACTATAATGTTTAAAATCTATTTAATGAATTAATATAAAGACAATTTTAAATATTGCCAATTCAAAAATGTATTAAAATAATTTAAACAGTTAAAAGTCAAGCTCAAAACATATGACATTGGGTGTTAATTTATTATCAACAAAAATAAACTTAATAAAAAATGAATTGTACTAAAAAAAATGACACAAATTTTTATTTCTTCTGTGGAAAAATAACCTCGATAAATTTGCAAGCAACATTGGTGTATATAAGGATGAGACTCCTCTGATGTTCTCACAGAATATTTAGACCCAAAAATTAGGCTTGGCTTCTATCTACAATTATTTCAACAAGATCCCAATAAAAATAACCCCAAATACACCAATGAAAGATAACCAAAATGATTCAAATAAATTAAATATTAATTTCAATTTGTCTGAATCGAATCGCAAATCGTTACGTCCTGTATTCATGGTTACTATTCAGATATATATTTCGAAAAGTATCATAAATAACGAAAGTACATTTGAACGTTTTATTTATTGAAAAGCTTTAGTCAGATCTTAAAAAAATTTTGGTGTGTAAAATCAATGACCGGTGCTCACATGCAGGATGCTGTGAAAGCTGCTTGGCTGATTGTGCTTACTTACAGTTTGGAGCGCAGGTCGGATGTCCCAGCGGCTAATTGTCAAGATGGATCTTCAAATCTGTAAAGAGAAAAAATATAATTTTACTAAATAATTTACTTTAAAAATATTTGCAAAAGTTCTAACAAGAATATTATATATTTAGTGTTCAAATGAGCAACTTTTAGTTGTTTGTAAAAGTTGCTCATTTGCATACTACTACTATATACTGACCCAGTTATACATTTCTTTCAGAGTCTAGTGTACAAAGCTGCTAATTAGTATGGCTAAATAATATTTCTTTATTGTTTTTTAACACCGACAAGTAAAGTAATTTAAGCAATTATAAAATGGTGAAAGGCAAAAATGAGTGTCTTTTTTTTCTACTCAATATTTAAAATCTATACTAGTATACTAATATAATAAAGAGGTAAAGTTTGTGACGTTGTGAATTGTGACGTTGTAGGGAGTAATCTCAGGAACTACTGGTCCGATTTAAAAAAATTCTTTCAGTGTTATATAGCTCAATTATCGAGGAAGGGTATAGGCTATATATCATCACGCTAAGACTAATAGGAGCGGAGCAACAATGAAGAATGTTTAAAAATCGGGGTGTTTTTTCCTCTTGAGAGCTTTCGCTGCATATTAGTTAGCCCAAATTAACTATGTCCACGCGAACGAAGTCGCGGGCAGAGGCTAGTGGGAAATAAACTGCTTATATCCTTACTAATATAATCTATACGTATGTGAATTTCTTATATATTCACACTTTAACTACTCAACAGATCATCACGAAATCTTATATACACTTTGTTTGGGGTAACAGAAGGACATAGGGTATACCTTTCAACCAGCAAAAATGAACAATTCCCGAAGTATAGATCAAATTTACATTAACACTAGCAGAGCAGTGAGCAAAAGCCTGTTAACAGTCTTTATTTAACAGAAAATGATTTAACAATATATAAATATAGTGTGTCGATTTCCGCACTAGAAAACAAATCCTGTATCGCGGGTAATCGAGACAAAAACCGAGTCACAAAATTAATATCGTGTTAGTACCATGGGACAATTAAAAAGAAAAGAAACTAACACAAAATAAAAAAGCAGTAGTTAAATTACAATTTTGAAAAAAATGATTAAAACAGACGCTAAGCAAGGATTATGTTGTATTATAAAATAAAAATTATCAAAATGATACCTCATATTCATAGCGTTGGAGTTTCCAGGCTCCATTTTGTATCCCAATGTCTCATAGAACTTGATCAGTTTATCCTTACAATCGAGTGACATCTTGTAGCATCCCAACTCTTGTGCCAATAACGATACTGTCACAACGATCCTGTGAAGTACATTCATTTCAGTTATTTATACACTATGCTCCAGCTGCTGCTACATGCTTTCAACAATATTTAAATTTATTTAGATTCAAATGCTCAGTTCAGGTTTAGAATACCCATGTAATTAATTAATTACATTAGTGTAATCGGTTGTGAATATTATTAATACAGTTAAAACATTTTAATTTATTTATTAAACAATGAAGAAGGTATTCGAAAAACTCGTAAAGTTCGAATAACTCGAATAGTACTAATGATATATATAAAAATAATAGTATAATAGTGATATATATAAAAATAAAATCCGTGACGTCATAATGATAACTTACAGTTTTCCTAATTGTTTTCCTCGATATGTATCATTGACTACGACATCCTCTAATCTTCCACGCTGAAATAATAAATTAATAAATGTATATACCGTATTACATCGATTTTAAGACACACCCTAAATATTTTATACTAGAAATAAAGATATTTAATGAAGAATATATAATAAAAAAGAAATGTATATAGTTATATAACTGTTCAAACTCTGAAGGAAGTTTTTGCCAAATAGACGTTCGACGGCTTAACTAAAACGTCACAAGAATTAAAAAATCGGCTGAGTGCCTTAAGCACTCGCTTTAGTAGTCCGGTGAAGCTGTTAAGACTTTGCTAGGTCAATAGCGTAGTCATTTCGAGAAATTAAATTGACGCAAGAATTATTTACACCAACTCGTTTTTGATTTAAAGTTTCCATAATATTTGTGTCCCTAATGTTTTAACAATTTGAATTTAGTTGTTCAGTCGTCCACCCCCGTCATAAGACACACCACGAATACAGACGAATAAAAATACTTAAAAATGTGCTTCTTATAATCTATCGCTATAATATCTTCCCATGTGTATGAAGATAATACACTGTGTTAAATAAAAACAAGCCCAAAAATGCCCAGAAACGTTCTAACAAGAAAGCCACCATCTTGTTAGCTCATTGAAATTATATCAAGAAATTTGTAATATTGTATCACTGACTTGACAATGGCAGTAATAGTCTACTAGAAGACTGGTTGCCAAAAATAAAATAGAAGAAGTTCGGATGCAGTATGATACTTTTATTCTTTATTTATAATCATATAATTTACAATTAATAAATATAACAAAACGCAAAATGACGTAACAAATCGGTTCTCAATTACGTAATTGTTTTAACTATATTTGAATTGAACGTTACGTAATTCATGAATTTACAAAATAAGTGAAAGAGTCTACTAAAAATACTGCAATTTTAAATTAATTATAGTCCATCTAGAACCACATGAAAGGAGGCTGTATTCTCACCAGAACTTCAATACCTAATCTAACCTAATCATATCTCATTAAAATTAAAAGGATAGTTTAACCATAAATCCCATTTTCTGTATTTATCTCATCATTTCATAAAACATTGATTTTTGTTACATCAGAAAAACTCATAAATTTATTTTCGCTTTCAAAATGTTTTAAGTACATATATTTAATTTATATATTTGGACTCCAAGATTTCGAGAGAGCGTATACATCTAGCACGCGTAAAGTAACTGGTAGCAATTACATAAATTGCCAAGAGCGTTTGTTTAGCATACTTACCAAAGAGCAGTTGTGTATAAATTTCTGTTCGACAGTGAGAGTGGCGGCCCCTATTAACTTCGATATGCGTGTGTCCTCAATCACTGTGATATAGTAACCGCCAGACTGCTTCATTTTTGTGAAGCGATCTGTAAAGATATTTGTGTACTGCTAAGTGTTTCGAAAAAAAAAATGTTGCTTAAAACAACCCATATATATTCGTACAAGCTTTTACCCGAGGCTTCGCTCGCGTAGATTCCTATAAATTAATGCCTTGGAAGTACTTTTTTCTACATGAAAAAAATCATAATGTCCTTTTCTGTACTCCTAGTTGGAATTATAGGATAACGGTCTATGTTTATAGGAAGTAATCATCTTTGTTTTTGAAGACACTTTCACTTGTACAAAAGTTATGCTCTCCCTGAATAATACAGAATTACCGCGTACAAAGACGGAAGCGATAACTAGCAGGTACAGAAAATAAAAAACCTATATGAGGAACCTCAGAAATAACTCATAAAAAATGCGATAGAACGGTGACAATAAAAATCAATGAAACGAATAGTTCCAATAAAGATCAGGAACAAATCAACGCGACACATATAAAAAGGTCATTATCGCAATACACCGTCGCCCCGCGCCGGTTTGCGAAGGTCGTCTAGCTAAATGCCAACATTCCGTGACACCGGTCATACCTTTGATGGTAATTCGTATACGCACTAGTTATTTGGAATCTCACATTTTAAACTTCATTTAACTCTTTACAGCTACATATTTACACGATTTTTTTAATTTAATCGGCTACATTTTTTTATTGTTCGTTTGATGAATTCGTTACTTTGTATCTATCCTATATGACACTGGCACTTTTTCGTATGTTATTTCCGCCTGAAAGTTGAAACAAGCTAATAGATCCTAGTTTGATTAATAATTGATTCAAAGAAATGGTTTAATAACTAAAACGATAAATAGATTACTGAATAACAACATATTATGTGTTATTACAAAAAAGTTAAATACGTATTAAATACTTGTTTTAAAAAGGTTTCATACTATAATGCACCGCATTCGCCCGAGGCAGTTTCGCGTTATCCTTTATTCGCTAGCCTAACCTAATAAACAAAGCGAGACAAAATGCAAGATGGCGAACGTTTAGCGAGCGCGGTGCATTTAAAACGTAACCTTTAAAGCAAGTATTCAATACGTATTTAACTTTTTTGTAATAACACCGAATCTGTTTTACAAAAACTCCGACACTAAACCATATTATTTTAGTATGGTTCATACTTTTATAATCCTTCCCTTTTCATACTAAGATAAGTTTTAGTCGATTTAGCTGCTTTTCAAATGTTACAAAGGTATAAACTATTGGTTATACTCTGTTTTTTTTTTGTAATATCATAGGGATGCAAACGAACAGGCGGGTCACCTGATGTTAAGTGATCATCGCCGTCCATAGATACTAGCAACACCAGGGGAGTCCTAAGTCGCAAGGACATGTGGGCCACCGGCGTTCTCACTGACCGAATGAAACGCAACAATGTTAACGGACTGTTACTTCACATCGGTTTTCTGTGAAAGGGTGGTACTACCACGGGCAAGCCGACCTGTTCAAGCTGAAACCAGTAGTAGCTTCAGCGTGGCTCTACCACCTACACTTACTCATTATAAAAATATAAGCTATAAAAATTAATAGGATTACTTGAAGTTACTATTACTATCTATCATGGTTCGGTAGTAAAAGTATTACAGAGTCACGAAATATAATATAGAAATCATTTAAAATACGATGCAGAAACGAGAATATTACGTAACAATGAAACGAGTTATTATTTATACAACTTATTTGACTGAAGAAATACAGCATGACATTATATTTAAAAAAATCATTTGTAATATACGATTCATGAAAAAAATTAAAAACTTTGTTTATCAAAACTCGTACAATAAGTAGACTTTAATCATGTAGTTGAAATATAAAAAAGAAATATACAAGCTCTATATATAACATCACGAATTATTGA
Source organism: Antheraea mylitta (assembly GCA_014332785.1). Taxonomy (NCBI): domain Eukaryota; kingdom Metazoa; phylum Arthropoda; class Insecta; order Lepidoptera; family Saturniidae; genus Antheraea; species Antheraea mylitta. The sequence goes on from JACEII010000006.1 coordinate 3,399,704, forward strand.
AACAAATAACAGGAACCAAAACTAAAAGCGGATTTCAATAATAATATTTTGAATAATATAGAAGACAGATACAATAATAAAGTACCTATAGGAAATAAACAAAACGGGAAAGTAATGTGGATTTTTTTGCACAGGTCAGAAGTGCCCTAGATATTTTATGTTCAAAATAACACCTTTTAGAGAAAAATATAAATATGAAAAATGGTGGTAGGGAAATCATTCTTTTAATTAACACGTTTAAATTGTTTTTTTTTTTTTTTATAAAATCGATTCAATATTATGCTAGTCGATTTGATAAACAGTCAGACACTTTCTGTTAGGTACGATCCAAGACATTTAAACAAAGGTTAATGGTTCTGCATCTTGTGTTGGGCCAATATGACGGTGGCGACAGGTCAATTGATACGTCATGAGCGTAACTGGTTTCTGGATTAGCCTGTAGTTACGATCAAACATAATGTAGCATCATTTTGCTCTTAATCAATAAAAAAGTAACAATGAAAAGTCATGTTATTTACAAGGCAAGGCAAGTCATTTACAAATAAATTGTTACACAGAATTTAACAACACTAACTTAAGCTGCTAAAATTAATGAAAAGTAGATTAAAATGAAATGAAGTTGCGGCTCACATTGGAATACACCAACGTACATTATCACTTACAAAAAAAAAGCTGAAAAGACGAACATTTTTTGAATTATCTATTTTGGAGTAATGTTTATTTACGTGATTCCAACCAAAACATCAGTGTTACAGATCCATAATGAAAGAAAATGCTGAAGTTTTCGCAAATTCGCTGCAAATCCATAATTTTAAAACTAGTAATGGCTGGATAGAAAATTTCGTAAACGGCATTATTTGGCCTTCAAGAAAGTGTGTGGTGAATGTGCGAGTGTAACATAAACCTCTGATAAATTAAAAACCTATAACTTAAAATATTTTGTATTTCCCTTGGATTTTAACACATCGAAGTTCTACCGTAAATGAAATTCCTAAGCACGTTTCACCTTTCTGGGGGTAAATTTCGCTCCCGTACACCAGACTAGGCCCCCCTCGGCAGCGGCTTAAGCCTATGTCCGTTTCCTCGACAGGGAGCCCTTGAGTACGCTGCTCGCGCGTTACAGTGACACAAAATCTTACATCACTGCGATAACATTACACATATCACTTCCACACGCGTGCACGCACACATGCTTATACATAAAAGTGGAAGGGTTTTATTTTTTTCCCTTATCGAACTGAAATAGTTTAGAAAAATTATCCGACACAAAATACATATAAGAATTGTCAAGGTATATATGGTTGGTACACATATATATTTCAATAACGCATATAAGTATGAATATGTAGCTTAGGATAGCTCAGATAGGTCGTGAATTGCATGTATCAGGCAACAGCCCAAGCCGAGGTGTGCCGTGCACCCTTGAGCTAGTTGCCAAACTGAAATCGGCTGAGTGCCACAAGCGCTCGCCTTAGCAGTCCCGTGAAACTGTTAAGACCTTGCTAGGGTAGTCAGTTCGAAAAAAAAAATGTTTCACCTTAATGTATTACGACGAAATATTATAACTACTGTAAATAAAATATCTCTTGCATTTTCATACTTTTTACACACATCTTTACTCGTCTAAATTTATATGTAAAAAATCTGAATTTTGTTTTCGCCATCTTCGACATTATAAATTATGTAAACACCATAGCGTGGTATAGATTATAGAAATACGGATCATTTCACTGTTCGTCAAGTTACAATTTAAACATTTATTATGAACTTTACTCGTTATAACTATGCACTATAATATGACGTGATAAATATGAGGAACTAATGTATATAATATGTTAGACTTTTTGAATGTGATACAAAAAGTAAACTCTTTAAATCATCGATTTAAATATTATAGTGGACGCTACTTTGCACTTCCGCCTGGAATTGATTGACCAGCACTACGTCTAAACGTGTTTCGCTCCGTCACAGAGCATCATCAAACAACATCGGAAGAGTCAACATCGATCTGATGATGTTCCGTGACGGAGCAAAACACGTTTAGAATTAGTGCCGGTCAATCAATTCCAGGCGAAAGTGTAAAGTAGCGTCCACTATAATATTTAACTATGGATTACCGAATCAAACATCGATTTAAACTTTTTGTATTGTGATAAAAATGCAATATCCACTTACCATCGAATTGCTTCCGCGATACATTTCCAACGCTCGTCAATTGGCTAAGCAACTGTAAAAATCCCTTATCGTAATCAGACCGCTGTAGAGGCCTTACTACCATCCAAGTCTCACCAGGTTCAGCTGCACTAATTTTAGGATTAAATGTTGCAGGGCTTTTATTGAAGTCCAGCTTTCTTAGTATCTCGGGCGGGTAGAGATACTCGGACTTATTAACACCCTGAAAATAATTATTTTATAACCATGATACTTATAGTAACGGCACTCTATGATGGACATTTTGACGTTGATAGATTTGTGTATAAATTAATAACTACAATTAGTTCCAAAAATTATCGAATTTATAATTTTGAGACACAAAATTAACGTTGTAAAGAGTTTAAAAGTGAGGTCGCTCACCAGCACAATTACACCTTCAGCAGACTGGCGGCAATGCTTAATGTACAATGCAGTATTAGATTATATTTTTTTGGAAGATAAATCGTCATTTGACCTCACATTTGTAATATTCCAAAACGGCAATCATGGTGTGCCGCTATTATACTTAGCGTAACAAGAACTAACGTTTTAAATCATTTACTGTATTATGTACATTAGAATAAATAATGAACTATTTCTATTAAGTTTAACACCCTTCGATCCTTTGATAGTTCATGGTCACATTTAACATATAAAATAATAATATCAAAACAATTACTAATAAACAACAAAGATAACCGAGTTAAAGTTTTTTCTGAAACCTTTACAAGTATGGGAACAATACTTTTATCTCAAAAAATCACATCTAGGTTCAATGAACAACTTTAAAAGAGCGCTTTTCAAGGTTAATTATTACGTAATTGCTTAACGTCGGAACACCGCACGGTCGAACAAAGGAAAGCGGTGAGCGGGCGGAACTGCGCGGCACGGTGTTATACATTGCTTTCCTTATTATTACACCAGTTCGTTTTTGCGTAAATCACCTGATGTTGAGTGTATGTTTTCTTTAAGTTTTTCTCTTGATTTTTTTTATTGATTTAGGACGAAAATCGATTAATGATTCTCTCTAAATCTCTCTCTCTCAATGAAATATTGCTGGTGATTAACCAGTCGCTATGTATATATTAATAAAAACAGGTTTTACTCTCAGTGTATTATTAATATCTCATTAACAATTGACCGCTTTACACCAGGCGGCCCGCATGCTTGTTTGCTACCGACGTAGTATAAAAAAAAAATTAAGCCTTTTAAGCCCATGGACATAAAGTAGTCTTAGTCATGGCTTATTATAAGTTGCTCTTTTTATTATATCAAATGAAAGAACTTGTCTATGAGATAAGGATAAAAGCACTAATTACTGAAATGAAAAAGACCACAGTTAAGTTACTTCATCCTTTCGCTGATGATATTGTTTTTTTTAATTTTTTTTTTTTTTTCGAAATGTCTACGCTATTGACCCAGAAAGGTCTTAACAGCTTCACCGGACTACTAAGGCGAGCGCTTAAAGCACTCAGCCGATTTTATTTTGGCAACCGGCTCAAGGGTGCACGGCACACCTCGGCTTGGCTGTTGCCTGTTGCGTGCAAAATCGCGACCTATCTTAGCTAACCTAGCTAACTATTCATATATGTATGAGTTGTTGAAACGTATATGTGTACCAAGCATACACGCCTCAACAACTCCTCCATGTATTTATTATCGGAAAATTGAGAGTTTTTCGGTTTGATAAGGGAAAAAAGTAAACCCTTCCACTTTCATGTGTAAGTGTGTAGGCGTGCACGTGTGTGGGGGTGATCGTGTAATGTTGTAGCAGTGATGTATATTTGTGTGTCATGTTTTTTTAATATTATTACAGTTCAACTCAATAATAATCATCATTTAAATCATTTAGATGGTCATACTGGTAAATCAATGATTTATGTAATTTCTTAAAGCTTGATGTCTGTAACATATTCCAATTAAAACCAATTGAAAAGATATTAATTCTCCTACCTATATAAATGAAAAGATAAACTACTAAATAAAATTTCATATTTTTTTTAGTTTTAATTTATAAAAATTTGGCCTTTATCTAACTAAATATTACACTAATTTCAATTTATTATGAACTTATTGAATTATCAAGAAACTGTGATTCTTATAAGCAATACATGTTCAGTGATGTTATTTCTTATGGAAATGAGCAAGGGGAGTGGTAGTTTTGTTTTATCCTACATACATAATAAAATGTATTGTAAGAACCATAACTGAAGCAGACAAAGTCGCAGACATCAACTAGTCCTGCCATATTTATTTCCTATTCTATGTACAAAGATAACCAAACTAAACTAACAAAACGAATTCTAAGGAATTTAAATGTTAAGGTTTTAATAAAACTGTTTGGTAAAAGTATTATTTTAACCAACATTTTTTAAGTGTAATAGCCTGCAAAATCTTATCTGACTATGAAACAAATAATAATTGGATCAAACATACTTCTAAAAACCTTTACATGGTAATGAGATAATTGCTTCCTAAATTATTCCTATATTTAGAAATAATAAAACCATTAAAATCAATTAGATTGATAAAGAAAACTTGTTATTTTATCAAAGTATTTTGATTTCAAAGATAACATAATTATGATATGAAAATTATATTTTAAATACCTAAGATTTATGAATATGTTTAAATTTATTTTAATATGTATTACGGTATGGTTTTTATAGTATATTATAATAATAACTGGGATAAGTATTATATTCCCCATTATACTTATATCTATCACAAATGAATAGTAATTAAAATGATAAAATACTTTCAAGAAGGTATAGATATGACTGGACTTATTTTCTTTCTTTATCAGCATCTAAAGTGTTCAAACATGACAAATTTGCTCAAAACTTGCAAAAATAATACACAGTGAATACAAGAAAAAAAATCCCATGTCTAAGTTAATAATAAAAGCTTCAGCTAAAATTTAATTAATACATTCACTTCATTTATAATATTACGAGAGGTTTATATAATTATAAATTCAACTTGCTCCTAAGCATAGAGATGAGTTCTTTTTGGAAGAATTTTAATGATATTTAATTATTACAGACGTTATTTTCCTTCTACCTTCATAATTATTTCAATATTTCTTCTATTACTTTAAACCAATAGATTATAATTGAATTAAACCATTTGCAGACTTACCGCGCCGAGATTATTTTTTTCCATACCCATATTGTAAAGTTAACTATAAGAACATCTTCCACAAAAATTATTTTTTTTTAGACCGCGTAGATCGAATGACTTTTATACGTGGCTGAACTCAACTAACAGACAATCCGATATATAGTATACACCACAGAGTACCTGGTATACACCACAGACCACAGAGTGCCACAGTCTATTAGTCGTACAGGTACTATACATGTCTAGTCGTCTATATTAAAACAATTATGCTTATTAGTTATTATCAGTGTTACCAACGGTTAAACTAACTCTCCACCAGACTCAACATCTAAACCCACAAAAAGTGGTGTTAACCTCTTGACCACTAAAGTTTCCACTAAGGAATATGATTAATTACTGTAATGAACATATTTATAAAACAGCTTCCTATATTATCCTATAACATATTAGATTTATATACAAACAGACAGCAAATTGACATGCAATTAGTCGATAATCAATCAGAAACAGTAAATATTTAATTAATTATATGTTCTTTATTGTCTATCTTAGATGGATTATTTGTCGAGACTCGTTAGCTATGATGTGACACAGTCAACACATATCCCTCGCAACGCTATCAATAGGGATATCTAGTTTTTTTTTTATAATAAACTAATACATTAAGTCAGTTCTGGTTCCATATGTCCTAATTTTTCGTTACTTTATATGTCTGGACTTACAAACACAATTAACATTATAAGTACTCCTGAACTGAAGTAGAAATATATTAGGATATGTAGGTGGTTTAGTGATATACTTTTCACTACAAAAAATAACATCTACTAGAAAAAACCATCAGCTCCTAAAATAAATATTTCTTTTCTAAAACAGGTAAGTAAAACACCAGTTTTAGTGGAAAATATACTAAGTTGGACACACTACACATCCACTGTAGGTAATAGGGCTGCCAGCATTTAAAAAATCCGAATTACAACCTGCAAACAATTATAAATAGGTTATACTAATACTTATAGGTAATCTTGTTAGAGTCGTCAACAATTATTGTCCATTATATCAAAATATGCTAAATATGAAACAAAATTTAGGCTGTACTCGAAATATAAAAGTATTAGTAGATCCATAAAATACAAAATCATACCAGAATATAATGCGGCATCTATGTCAGTGATTTTTCGATGATATCAAAAACGTCTATAACAAATACAATTAAAATACTTGCACACGTTCCGTCAATCTATTTAGCCAATTATCGTATTTTATCTATGGTAGCAACGTTAAACTAATCTGTGGAATAACTTTAGTTCTTGCGGTATAATCTACACATTTTTTACTCTGTAGTTTTTTGTTATTATAAGTGAATCCAGGTTAAAAATGTACCTAATAAAATCTGTAATTGAAAATTAAAATTATATAATGAATGATAATATTAATATCTACAATTACATGTTAAAATGGCACTGTTTAGAACGAATTCAGCGTTACATTTAATTACAAATTATCGACAATATTCGGTTTTATGTAAGAATAAATTTAATTTAATAACTAAAAATTCTTGCCCAATAATCGTCAATTCCCAACGATGGTTATTCTGGGAGAAAGATAGAAAGGGCGGCTATGATACTGAAATAAAGTTATCAAATTGGCAGCATTTGAAAAATGGTATTAAGGAACTTAAACATGAGCTTAAATTATTTTCACAAGAAATTAAAGAATTATTTGCAACTGACCCTTTACTCATCGCTAGACCAGGTAAGAATATTTTATTTTAATTTTACATTTTATTTATTTTGATTATTCTTGATCTATCAACATTAGTTTACATAGACCGAACAAATTTTTGAAACAAATTCCTAACTTACTCCAAATATATTTTGTTTATTACTTGTTGTTGTTATTGGGGTTCCTAAACTTTTAAGATAAAGGAACATCTACCAAATACCTTTTACTACATATCAAATTATTACAAATCAACACTGAAATTTATATAAGATTTTTTTTCTAAATTTATGTAGTATAATAATTGTAACACACACTATAGTCTTGTAATACATTATTCTTAACTTAAAGTTTTAATGTAAAGAATGAAATTGTATTTGTAATGACATTTGTATGCTTATATCTAAGGCTGTATTCAAACTTGACTATGTGTGCTGCTGGGCCATATATAGTCCTGACTGAATGCTTGCTAAATTTCTATCAATTTACATGTAAGTAATGAGTCCTCCTCATCACATATTTAGCACTATTTCAAAATAATTTTAGTAACTGTGGTATTATTTAATAGCTAATATTAAATAAATTTAGCGAAACCATGATGACTATTCTACGGAATCCACTATGGGAATCCCTGTCTTAGAGTTTTTTTTATAACTATACAATCTGTCTCTCAACAATCTTTCCAATATAATATTATTTTGAGCATGGAAATTGAATAAGCATCTTTTTGGTACTTATCTTCAGGTTGTGGCACCTGTGTCATAAAATTTATTTTCATATCTTATTAACATGTCAGTTAATATTAAGCCTGTAATACTTATGGTCACATACCTAAATTAGATTATTATTAAAACTTTTTACCAGTATCATGCTATACTTCCATGTATTTACTTGATCTTTTAATAGTACATAAATCATAGAGATAGGATAAAATCTGAAAATAATAATATTCTCTTTATAACACATTTATTTCACCATCTTCATTGTAACTCGGATTTTAGTTGTAATAATAAAAAATTGTAATCAAAACTAATATGATTTGTAAATATTTATGTAAGTTATTACAGTAAAACTATTTTTGAAATTTTATTATGGTATCTTATTCCTGTAACATCAAGAGAAATTATACAAAATTAGTTATTGCAATTTATATATAAATAATATATTACAGAAAATCTTCGGGATTGTAAATTACATAGTTTCAACTTGTAATATACAATCTCAAGGAAATATTGTTATTGTGATAAATGATAGGGTAGTAAGTTAGGTCATTTTATTATGAAATATTTTTTAATTAGCTTCATAATACTTGAATTAACACATCATTTTCAATTGATACATGCAATGTAAAAAATGACTATGACTATGACTATACGTTTTTCAGTAAACATTAAATCCCATTTCCTCAAAGTGATCTTATTGACATCTCGATCATTACAACAGACTGCTGTTGTGCAGTGAAACTATAAAGGCCTTGCAAGGCCAATAGCGTAGTCAGTTTGAAAGAAAAAAAATAAATGAGCTATTTAACATTGAATGAATTTTTCAATTCGAACCAGTAGATTTTGAGATTACCCTCTCCAAATTCACAAACTTTTTCTCCTCATAATATTAATAAAGATAAAAAAGAACATGAACAAAACAAAAACTTTCTTGTAGAGACAAAACCAAATTTAATTTCATACACTAATATAATGTTCAATTTTTATGTTATGCAATACAAAATCACATAAAGATTTTATATAGATATAAATTATTTTCGTAGGTCAAATAGTAAATAACTTGTTTAGGTGTCAGTGTTGCCGGTAACAAATATAAAACTTAGAAATTTTTGAAATGCCCATGTTTTAAGAGTAATTTTATGAATTTCTGTGTCGTAAAATCCAAAAACCGTTATTGGCTACAGTCTCTTAATAATTTTGATTTAGGTGAAAGTTTTAAAAATATGCAATAAATGAAGAAATAAATGTAAAAAATATAAATATTGATTCAATGTTTAGTATGAAGTATGCAGTGTAGATAAACGCATCTATTTTTAAGTAAAAGTACCCCCCAAATTACGTTAAGGTGGTGCTACATCGGCTACAGGGTTATTAATTGTTCAATATTTCAACAAATTTTGTAAAGGTAAGCATTCAAGAATCCATAAACGTCATATTTAAAGGTCATAAAAATTCTATCACACTATGTTTCTTTACAGCAGTTATTTTAAGTTATATTTGCAAGATTATTTCGTACTCTTCATAACCTTTGCCTACGGTAACGCCATTTTTGAAGGATTAGGAACAACTATTTAGTCTTTAGAGCTGGATAGTTTTTCAACATGTCCCCCAGATGAGATAGTGCTCCTTATTTCTATCCTCCATAATATGAAGCTAATTTCAAAACAATTTAAAAAGACCGCGTCATTTAAAATGATTTTAGAAAGTACTACTGTAAGATTATTATCTGTTTAAATTAAATCAATTGTCTCATTTATTTTTTCTTTTTATATGAATTTACTTTGAAAAATATGTTTTTGTCCACTTTTGTGTAGTAATTTTTTTTTATAACGTCACGTAGCAATTTATCAAATATATAAAGTGGCAACACTGCTGCATCTTTTGTCACTTGGATTTGTTCAAAAATAGACCGTTGAGAATCTTTGCTGTTGGGGTTTTTATGTGAATAAACTTTTCTTCTATTTAAACACGGTGTTCCAAAAATACTGCAAAAGAGTAGGTGTTACTTTTAACTGTGTCATTTATTTATATATCTTTATGTTACGGACAGCTGCAGACGAATGTTTTCGGACGTGATTGTTACATACAATTTTTTCTTTGCAAAGCCAATCTGAGAAACTTTTACAAGAAAGTTCAAGGTCTAACGAGTAACATAGAACTTGTTATTATAGAGAAGAATATTATGCTATCTACGAGAAACATAAACACTGCTGATGATTGCTTTATAACTCCCGCATCCTCAATGTGCGATTTAATGGCGATGTCACCGAAGAAGGCGGACACTCCTGAAAATCAGGACGAAACCAGTGACTTACTAACAGGCACGGACTTTCCTAGTATATGCGATGTTACAATGCAAGAATTGCATATTCAAGACGATAACGTGTTCATAGACGCGACCAGCTTAGATTACCTTATTAAATGTGCTGAATCTAATCGTAATAATAACCACATTGATCGAGGCAAGGAAAGTCTTTTTGTCAAGTTTGATCCCCTTTATTCCAAGCGTTTCCAAGATCAGTCTGAATCTGTACAGACAGAGTCTGTTTCGGATTCCACAGAGTATGATGGGGGATATGAAACTGGTAGTATTGCATCTATGATCACTGATAGTTCACCCAATGTTGCTTCACCCATACACTCCTTGTCTACTGGTTCAGTACAATCTATACTTGGCAAAGACAAACCAACACAGGTGGTACCGCCGGTGGTTAATTGTGATGGTTCAAAAACAAATGCAAGCCAGGCCCGATCCATGCCAGCTCTTATTCGTAGTGTTTCAGCTATACTGACACCTACACAAGTAACAACTGATACACTGATCAGTATATCTGGTAACACCCCTCCAACAGCTGCTCCACGTAGTCCAAGAGTTAATAATTATTCTCATCAAAGTGATCGTCTTCAATCTCTCAGAATAATTCTTCAGAAGAAAGATCAAGAGTTACTACAACTGAAAGAAGACAATAAGGAACTCAAATCTTTACTTCAAGATACAGAGCTTAGAAATTCTGAAACAATTGAAGAACTTCAATCTAAGATTAAAAAGTTAACAGGAGAAAAAGAACATTTTCTTGAAAGAGAAAATAAATTACTGCAACAGATAAATAGTAAAATTATGTCGAATAAACAAATGAGTATTGTAATGGAGGAATATGAGAAAACAATATCAACATTAATTGGAGAACAACAGAAAGAAATGATAGCGTCTAGGGACATAATAAATAAATTAAGTTCTGAGAGGGATGAAGCTTTCAAACACCTTACAAGTATGGAGAGTACATTTAATGATCTCCTTGCTAAATATGAGAAGTGTAAAAGTATTATTTTGGAATATAAAGACAGAGAGAAAATATATGAGGAAAAAATTGATGAATATAAAGAGTCCATTAAAAAATATGATGTTGTGTATGGAAACCTAAAACAGATCACTTCAGACAGTTTGGCTAAAGCTAACGAAACATTGGATAACATCAGAAAGAATCATAATGTTGAAGTGACAAAGTTGAATGCAACAATCAAGAAATACGAAATTACAATTGCTTCGTTACAAGAATCGTTGACTCAAAAAACCAGAGATAATGAAGAATTGACTAAAATATGTGATGAATTAATTAATAAAGTAAATTGACTGTGGATTCAAATAACCAGTATTTTTAATTAAGCTACATTATAATACATTTTGGTGCTTTTTGGTAAAAACGAAGCAAATAAATTATGATTTTAATAAAAGAGCCATTCTTTTAGAGATTAGTGCTGCTATGTTATAGAATCTCGGTATCTCATTGTATTGACATTTATTTTGTAAAATTATGATTGTCTTTCCTTGATGTTTGACTGATATTAAATTTTATTTACTAATTTATTAATTATAAATGATAATAAACATGTGTTATTTCTTTATCTGTTTTTAAATATTATATTGGTTTACAAATAGAGTTCATAAACAGGTCAAGTTTCCTGAGATGTCAATGTATATGATTAAAATAATGTTCATATAGTTTTATCATATCTAATCATTTCAGAAAGTAAATAATAACAATTTTTTTTTACAAACTATTCTTACATATATTTAACACATCGGCCTTGCAGATATCTCATTTTCTAAGTTACATTAGGCTTTAGACAAAATATAATCATGTGCTTTATTAAGTAGTGATAATTTGAATAGAATATATTTTTACATTCTTTTTTAAATTGTAGTAATAGATGTAGGTTATCTGTATTCAGACAATTTGTATCAAAAGTACAGGGTTGTGAGTTTAAATATTTACTATGAGGGAAATACATTGCATTAAAAGAGTAATAATGGCAGCTACTGTTACAAATTCATAAGTTTTGTTGGTGTTGTATGTATTTAATCATAAAATATGTGTAATATCTTTTTTTATAGTTTAAATTAACAAAAGTTATTAATGACAACTTATTGTATTTCTTCCTTTTAAACATTTGCTATAGATTGTACATATTTATTATATAATAAAGTGTTCATTGAATTTAAGTTGTATTGTTATTCTACATGTGAATTATTAAAACCGAATAGAGTTATACTACTATTTACTATTGGCTAATGAATAATTGAATGTAAACCCGAAACCACTGACGCTAGAAATAAGATTAATAATAATGGTATACATAAAAGTTTCTTTTTTTGTTTCATACATTGAATTGAATTAAAATGGTTTTATTTTACACTAGTTTTTGCTTGTAGGTTCACTTGCATTAATATAGATTTGATATATATCTTGGGAACACTATATTTCTTCAGAAGATTACTCTTATGTTCTTATCTATGTTTAAAGTGTATACGCAAAATTATATGATCATTGGTTGAGTATATAAGCCCTGATATAGTTAAGACAAACAAACAAATGTTTGCATTTACAAAATTATTTACGACTAGTCTCTGCCTGCGACTTCGTCCACGTGGAATAGTCACTTCGGGCTAACTAACACAACGGAAGCTCTCAAGAGGAAGGAAACCCCCTATTTTTAAACATTCTTCACTGGTGTTCCTCTCCTATTGGTCTTAGCGTGATTATATATAGCCTATAATCATCCCCGATTAATGAGCTATATAGCATTGAAAGAATTTTTCAAATCGGATTTGATATTATCCCTTACAACGACACAACGTCACAAACTTTACCTCTTTATAATATTAGTATAGGTCACTAGTTACAAGAAAATTACGAATCACATACAATGAGTTTCCTGCTTAAAGAAATTAAAACTCACATATGTGATTTCAACACAATGGCCTCATTATTTACAGAAATGAAATAAAACCCAATAAGAGTTAGATTTGCATTTATGCAATAGTTTGAAAATCATCAAATTCATTTAAAATTTATAGAAATTCGATTACAGTCTAATGTTTGACTATGCCAAAAACAAAACAACAAATTAAGTAAAATCTAATGGTTTTATAAATATTTGTTAATTTTTATTATTTCATAGAACTATGGCCATTCGATGCGAAATTTTCGTATATGTTTCTAGAATATCAGAAAGTTTGACGAGGACTGTAATTTGCATACATTTTTTACCGCCAATAAAAATGAAAAAGGTACATGTAAGTGGCAGAGTATAAACTAGTAAAATCTTTCTTGCAGGTGAAACGGACGTCGTCTGGTGTTTTAATGAACCAAGTGTTATAGACAAATTCGTGACTACAAGCGACAGTGATCATAATGAGGGTTTCAGTACTTGTAGCCTTGAAATGAGTCCGGCAGGTCGAGCTCAATTTCACGGTTGCTTAGATACTAGGGTACCCAAAGATGGACGCATAAAGAAGGCTGGTTATTGTTCTATGAGATCGAAGATTGTTAGGGTATGTCATGTTTTCAATATTTTTTCGTCATTTTTAAACAGATTGAATAGAAACAAAAATCAATCAATCAAAGGGTTATTTTCGAAGTGGATGGATCTTTTAATATTAACTACGATTAATAATATGTAACAATAAAGAGAGAAAATAATATAAGAATATAGATATATAGATATAATATGTAATTAACACTAACAAAATTATTCTGAATGCGACCGTAATGCATCTAGGACTGACTTTGACACACGTGTCAGTGTTGATGCAATAGGGACGAGGTTTTCTGTTTTTTTTTCTTTATTGTAGCATGGCAAAATGACTGCACTATGCCTGATGGTAAGCACAGTACAATCCAAAAACAATAGCGACCGAGTGACACACTATCTATCACCGGTCGCATCTATCATGCTGGCCTGCAAAAAGTGGGATATGCACAGGCTGATTCCGAATCGCGACCCGCAGAAGCGCATCACTATTACGGGCTTTTTCGCCATATACATGGTGGTTGCGATCCAGTCAGGCTGTAAAACACTACCACACCGCTTTCGCTATTGCCTCGTTCGTTATTCAGCAGAGTGCTCCACGTGCAGATGAGGTTGGCTTGGGTGTCTCAAGTCTTATGATGTTATTCGACACCCCTTACACCCCCATAGTTAAGTTAGAGAGTTAGTGTTCGGGTGGGTCTGCTCCTCCTTCACCTCTTCTGCGTCTCTATGATGCCATAGCCTATGTTCTGCGCACCTACTCCAAAGCGCTCAAATAATTTGATGCGGACTATAATATAAGGGCCTTATCACTCCTGAACCATTGAAAATCAACAATGTACATAATTTGAAAGTTCACTAGATACATATAAAATGGTAATAAAAAATATTTCTTTTTTTTTAGAAATCATTCAAAAGGTCAACGACTTATAATTGGCATTTGTACAATACTCTTGTATTGAAGGTGCGAGGTGATGGGAGGTCCTATTTATTAAATATTTCTACTGAGGGTTATTACGATATCACATGGAATGATATATACCACTACGTGCTTTACACTAGAGGCGGTCCATATTGGCAAGTGGCTAAGGTATGTTGATTTTATTTAACATAATTCGGTAAGACTGTAATTATGAATACATATAAGGTTTTTTATATCATGGGAGGCAAACGAATAGGTGGGTCACATGATGTTAAGTGATCACCACGGTCCATAGATACCAGCAACACCAGAGAAGTCGCAAGTGCATTGCCAGCCTGTGATGGGGAGGAAGCGGGACGGGGAGAAGGGAGAGCGGGGAGGTGGGCCTCCGGCGCCCTCACTAACCCAACAAAACTCAACAATGCACTGTTACTTCCCGTCGGTGTTTCTGTGGGCCGGGTGGTACTACCCCAGTCGAGACGACCCATTCATGCAGTAGTCCGGTGAAGCTGTTAAGACCTTACTAGGTCAATAGCGTAGTCAGTTCGAGAAAAAAAAAAGACCCATTCATGCTGCAACCAGTAGTAGTTACAAGGGGTTCGGAAAATGTACCTTGTTGACAGTGCATATGATATAGTGAACATACAATATTAAAAATAATTCATTGACGTATTTGTTATGATTACCTATTATAAAACAAAGTCCTCTTCCACTTCTCTGTCTGTTCGCGATAAACTCAAAAACCACTGGACGGATATTGATGCTGTTTTCACCAGTAGATAAAGTGATTCATGAGGAAGGTTTGGATATATATGTCAAGGTTTTTATTACCATATACTCGCCTCTGCCCGCAACTTCGTCGGCGTGGAATAGATACTTTGGGCTAACTCTACCACGTAGCGGAAGGTTTTAAGAGGGGAAAAAAACGACATTGAATTGTTCTTCATTACTGTTCTGCTCATATTGGTCTTAGTGTGATGATATATAGTCTATAACCTTCCTCGATAAATGAGCTATATACCATTAAAATAATTTTTCAAATCGGGCCAGTACTTTCGGAGATTACCTTCTACAACGTCACAAACTCACAACATCACAAACTCTACCTCTTTATAATATTTGTATAGATAGATTAATCCTAACTGATATGATAAATCGGATTGTGTGTTTGTTTGTTACATTTTCACGTCTAACTATTTAATAGATCATCACGATCATTTTTAAAAACGCTGTAATGACTACAAAGAATGAAGTATCATAACTTTCATACAGAAAAAAAAATCTATTCCTGAGCAATAATCAAATTTATATCAACACAAGCGACGTCGCGGGCAAACGTTTGTTATTAATAAATTATTACTAGATTTTGGAAATAGATTATACCATCATATGTATTTTAAATTATATTAATATTTCCAGATTCCGTTCTCCAAATTCATTCTAGGGTCAAAAGGTCGCATACAGGACAAACAAAATAGGATGCGGTTCGATAAAGTAACCCATTTCGGCATATCATGTGGCGACAAAATAAATGGCAAATTTAATTTAGAAATAGAGTACGTAGGTAAGTAGCACGCATGATAATGTTTTGTTTTTTATTAGTTTTATTAAGCCAGTTATATTTAAAAAAAAAAGTGTTCCAATTTTAATTTATAAGCAATTATATTACAAATATAAATATCATTGTTCATAAGTACTACTTTTATTAATTCCTTATATGAGCAGAGAATCGAGTAGCGAATAATAAACAAAGTGTTGCATCTGCCGGACTTCATTATTGTCTACGACAAGTTACGACACCCATACGTAGTTACGCGCTATATTTTATTTTAATAGCTGCTTTAACATGTTAATAAGTCGATAGTTATCAATGTGCCATTATTTTTCATAACATGGTCACAACAATAAATATTAGAGATGTCCTGACTAGTAGGTAAAGCCTATCCGGCTAAGACTATCCGGATTCTTACTGTTTATGTATTACCCAGTAAAAATTATGTAGAGGGAATTACATTTGAAAAAAAAAAATTATAAAAGCAAAAAAGGAGAGTAACGTAAAAAAATCCATACATGAGAGACTCTCTTTTTGACGTGTTTAAATTTTAATTGAGTTCTTTGATTCACTTTAATGTACAGTAACAGCAGTATCTTTACGCAACATTTTTTTTGCACAAAATCACCGCTCTGCCTCGAACAAAAACGAAAATAAAAAACAATCCGATGTAAATAACAGTTTCGACAGGCTCACAGGCGGCTGTTACGACTTACGCGCGAAACACAACGAACAGCTGTTAACGAAGTGTCACGAATACCCCCGAAAAGTGATAGACTCGGCCAACTAGTCGGCCTTTTTATCACTTACTAATCGGCTAGTCGGCCAAAGTCATAAACGGCACATCTCTAATATATATGAATGTGGTTGTAGTTTACTGAACTATAATTACAAAAATAAACAATTGTCCTGTGTGTTTCAGGTTTAGAGTTCGATCCTACGCATGATGAAGAATTTGCTTATGAAATGTACAAAACTGAAAAATATATAGTTGGTGTATGAATTACTGTTGGTTTCTTTTTTCGTCAATTTTTTTTTTTTTTGAATTGTTTACACTACTGCCCTGACAGGTCTTTATAGCTACATTGGACAACCTATATTTTTTCGTCTGCAAATGCATTGTATATTTACTCTTGGTAACATAAACCATGGTGTACGTTATATACTTACATAAATAGAGAAATAAATCTCTAGGAATGTTAAATTTTGTTTCAGTGTCAAATATACAAAATTAAAACTGATAACAAATGACGTGTTGACAGTCAAAAATGTTCATATAGGGCGCGTTCCAGTAGAAGCTCACAACGCCTGTGACAACGCCCTTTTCGCCGTTCCACTAGACAACCGCGAGCGTTGCGGTCGTGGCGAAAACGTCATATATGACGTCATAACATACGCTCACACGAAACTCACGACGCCCCATGTCTGGAGGTGGGTCGACGTGAGCGTTGACAAAATTGACGGGATTCTCAATAAAGATGGCGACTGTGAAAATGTCATTACTTGATACGGTATAGGATATTTATATTAAATAACATATTGTATTGAAATACGTAGATGAAATATGAAATAAAATATGTTATTAAGGTTTTGAAAATTTTACTTCTTTTGAAAAATGTTGTGTATTCTCTAAAATTCAATAAAGAAATTCATTTATAATCATTTCATGGTAATTTAATATTTTTATTTAATCAATAAGGGCATTTTTATGTTTTTATGATAATTAAAATGAAAAAATTGAATTATATATTGTTTCTTTAATATACTTAAATGAATTTAATAATTATATGAATTTACTGTTAAGACTTATAAAGTGTAACTTAACCTCTCAAAGCTTTTACTTTATTTTTTCTAGATCGCCATTTTTATTATTTATCTGAACGCTCAAAACGCCCACAAATGAGTTCCACTAGCGCTTACGATCGTAATGCTCGAGAGCTAGTGGAACGGGAAAACTCGCGGTTGTGAGCTTCTACTGGAACGCAGTACGGTTAAATTACCAATGCGTTATTTTAAAAAAACTGATTTTTTTATTACTATTCCTTATTCATGACATTCCACGAGGTCGAGAAATATTTGTATTATAATCACATGTTTAGGCAATTTTTTGGTAGATAGTGCTAGTTAATAATTCTAGTGCTGGGTGACTTTAATTCCAATTCTACAATTTGGGCATTCTTCGATAAGAGGAGCAACGTTGATGTGTAGGAAGA
>JACEII010000006.1:3417968-3454989 GCA_014332785.1 Antheraea mylitta
TGTTTCGAAGATATAGGCATTTTGCTGATAAAAGTTTTCGTTTTAGAAAGGACCATGTGAAGACACTTTCTGAAGAAGCTGCTAATTCTTGAGACAGTGTGATCTGTGTGCAGTACCATGTCAGGTACAGAGCAGAACATTGTGAATTCACTGCAACAGTTATCAGTGCAACCAAGCGTCAGTGAGAAACCTACTCAGGTGGTCACACCTGCTGTTAATAGGAGTCAGGCTTCTCCAATAAGTAAAGTTTCACTAGTCAGAGCCAGTGCTGTATCTCCCGCTATAGCTACAATTGACCGACTCCTCAGCTATAGTGCTAACATACCTTTACCGCCACCAGTGATTACCCGTACTTCTGACATGGATCCCCACACTGTTGAACAGTTACGAGCAGTTAAAGAGCTACTTACTGCTCAAGAAGAAGAAGCACAGAATCTGAGAGACCTTAATCAGGAGTTACGTGAGAGATTAGAAGAATGTGAGGCAAAAATTTTGAAATTGACAGAACAAAATAGTGAATATGCTGATAAAGAAAAGGCTCTCTCACAAAGGGTGGCTGAAAAAGTTAGAAATAATAAACAAATGAGTGTTGTAATGGAAGAATATGAACGTACAATTTCCTCTCTCATTGGTGAAAGAGAAACTGAAGCTAAAAGATGGAATGAAGAAAGAGGTACATTAATAAGGGAGCGTGATGAAGCTGCAGCTCATCTGGCGTCCATGGAACATGCTTTCAATGATGTACACACAAAATATGAAAGATGTAAAGTGATAATACAAGGGTATAAAAGTAATGAAGAAACTTTGAAACGGACAGTAGAAGAGAATAATGATGCTATACAAAAATTAGAAGCAAGGTATGAAACTTTAAGACAGCATGCTATGCAACAGCTCAACAAAGCGAATGCTGAATTAGATGTTGTCAAGAAAACTCATCAGGCAGAAATTCTTAAACTGAATGCTATGCTTAAGAAGAGTGAAGTACACTCATCTTCATTACAAGAATCACTGGCTCAGAAAATCAAAGATAATGAGGAACTCACTGCTATCTGTGATGAGTTGATCAACAAAGTCGGTTAAAGTATTATAATGAATATAATCACTTACTTTTTGTTTATGCTAACATGCATTTTGTACTTTTATGCAGATAAATATTGTATTAGTGTAATATAGTTATTACACAGAACATTATCTCTAACACTCCTTATTAATATGACAGTACTGTTGCAATTAATAATAGGTAATTATGCAAGTTGTAAGTATACACTATTGGTATTTATGAGGTAATTGGAATAGTCCAATCAACCATTGAGCAACATAAGTCAATCTTTTCCATCCTACCAGACAAATAAATATGGTTATTTGAAAACATATGAATATCAATTATTTTTTATAAAATAATAATATGTATATATACTTTTTAATATTATGTGCAATCATCTTGTGTCAATTTTTACTTTTGTACAATTATTGTTATGTTAAGACTATTTTTATGACATTCGACTGATTGGTTTGAGGAAACACTATAACTTAGTAATTGTATATTACTTGGTGCCTGCCTGATAACATTTAGTTTTGTAAATATATATGCTTTATTTAATATACTCTAGTTTCAAAGGCATCTGCTTGAAGGCACTAGACCATGTTAATCAAAGACAATTGCATATTTCTGGATGTATTTTAAAATGTATTCATAAACTATTACTCATCCAAAGATAATGTCAGAGTGGAGAGTCTATATTATGTTTAAATAAATTATTATTTATGTAAAATGCTGCGGACTGCTCTCTCAGACTATGTACTCATGTCATAGTTCCATAATTATTTTGTATGGAATACTAGCTGCCATATATTTAATTTTTGAAATCCTTTTTTATATATAATTTAACATTTAGGTATTTAAATGTTGTATTGCACCTTCATAATACAATCCCAAAATGTACTTTCTCAACAAGTTATTTCTCATTTAGTTGCCCTGTAAAGGATGTCTAGGCCAACAGCTTGTTGGTTCAATGACAAGTATGTTGTTATAGTGATTTAACAAAAAATATAGTGCTTGTAGTTTCTCCTCTAGTCTTTTAACAGAATCCCATGTGTAGATGATGCTTTTTACTTGTATTACAGTTTACTGTTAACATATTATTTGGCAATAATATTAGTAATATCTATAGATATGTATTAATTGCCTAACTTTAAATTAAGGTTACTAATATATGTTATTATAGATAGTAGACATTTCCAGTCTTAGTACTAACACTGATTTTATGAGATCTGTGAAGAAAAAACAAAGTATATACCAAAAATTAAGTTGAACTTTTATATCCTCTTTTAATTGGTTATAGATTAACTGATATGGGAACATAGAGACTTACATACTTGTATGTGCCTTTTCGGACCTTGTCCTTACCATCCAAAACTGTTCAAGATATTTGATTGAAGAAGGCGTTACTTTGCGGAAATCCATCATTAAATATTATCGTGGACGCTACTTTGCACTTCCGCCTACGTCTAAACGTGTTTCGCTTCGTGAAGTGCAAAGTTGCATCCACTATAATATTCAAAACTGTTCAAACTATAAAGAGATTCATAAGATTATGTAACTGTTATGTCTAACAATTTTAGTACTTCTCTTATAATATTTACTATTCTTTTGTTTGTGGAATACTTAATAATGTGAATTATTTAACAACCTAATACTAAATTCAAACATTCCGCAACATTATTTTTATAGTTCTTTTATTATTCGTCTCTATGTCTATATTGTAATTCTGACCCAAGCTTATACATATTATATCAAGACTATATAATAAAAAACAAAAAAAAACTGCAATAGTGATATCTGATAACAGTAGTGTCTTAATACCAATGTATTGGCTAGATTAAGAGTAATAATTGTGCATATTTTTTTTACCATTTTATGTTCTATAATAATATTGTTTAATTCCTCTCAATTTATTCATATAACAGAATGAATAATAAATTATTTCTATTTGTAGACAAGAGAGCATTATTGTAAATCCTTTTGTATTCATTAGCTGTGCTATGAATGATTCTTAAGGTTTTTTTGTGGTACCAAGTACTGTTAAGGTGCCAAGTGTTTGGGTTTCGAAAAAAACGAACATATTTTCATCAATGTTTTTATTTACAGTCACTTCAAAGTAAAATATAACTTCATCTCGACTGTTAACAATGATATAAAGTGTGACTTGACAAACTAGTGTATAAAATATATACATAAAAAGTAAACATTAATTTCATTAAAATAACTTAAGATTTTTTTTTCAAAAATTTGTACGTGTCCTTACTAACTAAATAACTGATTGCTGAAATAACAGTAGATGCAGCAGTTAGTCCACATAGGGCTTGGAGTGCTGGGTGATCAACATAATCAAACACGGGTGATGCCAGTGTAGAGCCCACCTGCAATATTATTTTGCACAGTTGTATTATATTTCTGCAAAACTTAATTAATTTACATGATACAGTATATTGTATTTGTTCATATGCTTAAACTTGGGAGCGGCTAAAGAGTGAAGAAGCAATACCATAGAATTTATTGAGTACCATATGACGCTTCCGAGCAAAAAAGAGTTACCATAACGGTTTCACTACAACACTAATTCCAGACTATTAATAGCTGAACCATAAAGTAGAATATAGCAATAAATTTTAAGACTTAGGAAGTGACTAAGAAATCTAGGTTAATTAAAGATTTTTTTTTTTCGAACTGACTACACTATTGGCCTTGCAAAGCCCTTACAGCTTCACCGGACTACAATTAAGGAAAATATTACTATAATTAATAATAATACTTAAGGCACTCAGCCGATTTTATCTTGGCAACCAGCTCAAGGGTGCACAGCACACCTCGGCTTGGCTGTTGCCGTTTTGAATGCAAAATCGCGACCTATTTTAGCTAACCTAGCTAACTATTCATATATGTATGAGTTGTTGAAACGTATATGTCTACCAAGCATACACGCCTCAACAACTCCTCCATATATTTATCATCGGAAAATTGAGAGTTTTTCAGTTCGATAAGGGAAAAAAAAGTAAACCCTTCCACTTTCATGTGTAAGCGTGTAGCGTGCACGTGTGTGGGAGTGATCGTGTAGTGTTGTAGCGGTGATGTATATTTGTGTGTCACCGTATCGCGCAAGCAACGCACTCAAGGGCTCCCTACCGAGGGATCGAACCTAGGCTTGAGCCGCTGCCGTGGGAGGCCTAATCGGGTGTGCGGGAGCGAAATTAACCCACAGACCACGGCGGCGTGATCTGTGGTTACGCGGGCGTGGGCGTGAACACGCTCTGTTTCGAGGGACAGGCTGGTACTGATCGTTCGCTGACGTGATTGAACCAGGAGGGTCGGTAAAAATGTGTCGCGGACGTCTTTTATAACGCCCAGCTTTAGGTACGAATTCATAGTTCGCGGCAGATACCACTAACGGACTGGATTCCACATTTTATCAAGTAGTGTGGCGTCTTACGTATATGTGCGTTATCGTGCCATTTGTTTTGTCAAATTATCATGAGGGTAATGTATCATTAGTTATAATATAATTGTTTAGACCTATGAAATGGGGTTAAAAATATATACCAACCAGTAAAAGTTGTATTGCAGTGTTAACTTTGCTTATGAATGTAGGAGCTAACTGCGCCGTAGCATGCGTCACGTCGAAGTACCTACTAAGTGTCCTCTGTGAACAATAACATGAAACTACGTGAATTGCATAATAACGATTGTCTTACTGTCAATTATATTAATGAACTAGTCTCTGCCCGCGACTCCGTTCGCGTGGAATAGTTATTTTGGGCTAACGTTGACTTTAACTCGCGACTTTATGTAGAAGGTAAAAATATTTTTAAATGATACCTTCGTTAACCCCGATTTTGAAACATCAATGGTGTTTCGCACCACTTGGTCTTAGTGTAATGATACTTACAGCCTATAGAAATAGGACCAGTAGTTCCTGAGATCAGCGCTTTCAACCAAACAAACCTTCCAGCTTTATAACATCAGTATAAAGTACCTGGACGATCGCGCCTAGCTCGGTTCTTTTAAAAGTATTTTTAAATTAAAATAAACTGTTAGGTTTGTCTCACAAAATTAGCACTTCATACAAAAAAAATTAAAAACGATGTCTTTTGCTGTCACTCGGATTCAATCTGGGATTAGACGGATTTTTGAAGCAGTCGATTTCCGTCTGAGCTATTTTTGTTTTGATAGCGGCGGCGAAATTTACCTTTATATTCTAGCTATATTTTTTCATTGCCTGAAAACTCAGATAAAAAAGTTTTCTATGAATGAAATCTAGCTAGATCGATTTATCGCCACCGAAACAACCTATATACTAAGTTTCACGGAAATCGCTGACGCAGTTTCCGAGATCCTGAATATATAAAAATATACAAGAATTGTTCGTTTAGAGGTATTATATCGATAGATTAGATAAGAACTTTAGAACAATAAGTAATGTACGATATTGGATATGTCTCTCTCTTAAGACATATATTGCTAACTGCATGGATTTTATATTCCCGAAGATGTGGAACAGCAAAAACACTGGATGAGCGCAATCTAATAATTACATTATTATAGTACATTCCAAGCTACTTCCCACTCACATTCCCTCCCATGCATACTTCAGACTTCTCAGAACATCCTACTATTTCATATAAATATCAGCTAACTGATATCAGCGCCACAGTTCTTCTGAAAATTGTTCTATTGTTTCGTGAAAACAATGTATTTTATCTCAAATGTTCGTCTTTTGTTATTTAAATGTAATTTTATGGGACCCGCAGAAAAATTACAATAAGTACAATACTCTGAAAACTTTTGTACCTGACAGTGAAAGGATGATCAATATCGGTTCAGCAGTTTCGATGATTAGCTCAACGAAACAACAGGCACTTGCAATTTTATTTACATACTGGCTGTGCCCGCGACTTCTTCCTTGTGGAACCTTATGACAAAAACCATGAGTAATAAAGTCATATAATGTTTTTTATTAAGTCCATTTACTTTTCTTTCTTTGCGTCGTCATTGAAATTACAATAACTTTTGATAGATTAGACCGATTTTAATAGAACAAAGACTAAGTTACTCTCCAGGATATGCTTTTTCTTGCTTTTGTAGGTGAGATTTATTGTGAATCCTTTACTTTATCAATATGCCGTGTTTATTCAAACAGATAGACAGACAGAGATATTTCTAAATATCATTGAAATGTATTTTATTACTTATTCCTAGACACCTGCAACATTTTTTTTCACGAAAAACGAAAAAGTACAGACATTTTAGATTCTTATTATATGTATACAATATATAAATTAATGTAAATAAAGCCAGAGAGGGTTCCAACTAATGTAATTTATTTATAGATAAAGTATGATTCCTCAGCTAACTAAAGAATAAATACATAGGTATGGACATAAATAAAGCCATTTAAAAGTTCACAAATATATAGGTTGATAACTACATGAGTTAAATATTTAGTATATTTAATTTAAAAAATGATTGTTGATAACTTTCTAAGTTAAGAGAATGCATGTGAAAGGTGCCAAGTGTGAAAGGTTTCAAGTCGCAGATAATTTAATTTCTAAATAGTTTTTTTTTTATATGATAACCTTACTATGGGTATGTGTAGATATTATTTATTCCTACTAGAGTTAGTACGCACTTAGTTAATGAAACAGTCTTAATTAATGTATGTGATTATTCGATTAATAAATGTCTTTATACTTACTGGCGGTGGGAGGCTCATATATCGGATTACAAAACCAGCGCCAACCAAAGCTGCATCACGTCCCACAATAAGTAATGTTAATGGTAGAGGTATTAAGTTTTGCAATGTCAGTGATATGAACAGAGTTGCTATGAGGACTTTATCCGCCATTGGGTCAAGGAATGACCCCATTTTGGTTGATTGGCCCTCCCAATTCCTGGCTATCCAGCCATCTAGCTAAAAGCATAGTTAAACCTGATTTAAATTTTATTTGTATTGTAAACATATTTGACATGCTTTGTAAAACCTACCCACTATTGGATAAAGAAATCGAGGATATCATACCAGCACATTACTGACTTATATGTGCTGAGCATCTCTGTCACTTGTATGTCTGGGTATTAAATATCTTTAATTATAGTTTGGAGTCAAATGGTGTAAAATCATCTCTTTTTACTAACCAATTTCTAATAGGAGTAGATTCTCAATTTAGTTGTAGTTTTTCTCAAAATAGAATAGGAAATATAGTGATTGAGACATTAGTAGGGTTATAAGTATACAAGAGTTACCTATGGTCAAAAATGTTCTAATGCATTTTTTAAGTGAATTTTATTATTGTTATGATATTTATTTACTCAAAGGTTTTCAACTAAATAAATAATGGTAAAGAAAGTGGTAGTTATCTTACAGCTTAACAACTAAGATAGATACCATATGTATACTAAGATGGTCAGTTGATGCAATTTACAACATGGGATTTCATGAAAGAACAAGTGTAAGGAATTTAACAGTCACATTACCTATTGAATATATCCTTAAAAATGTATACTCTTTGAAGAAACTTGGAAATGTATGAATTTGTAAACATGTAGCAGAAGAATACAAGTTGGAATAATATTAGAATATTTACTTAGAACACTTTTGGTAATTATATTAGGTACTTAATGGACTTCCTAATCGCATTATCAATTTATCAGAAAATAAGCACGAGGATCATGCAATGCAAGTTTTAGCGGCGAAAGATTATTATGGATCACGATGTGAATAGTAGTAATGTCTGGGTAAAGAGGCTCCCTCTTTGTACAACCACTAAATATAATAATGAACAAGTAGTGTACGTGTAGTTAAAAAAAATGTTCAGTAATCTGTTAGTATTTCATATACTATCTTTCTAATGACTAGGATGCCTTCTCAACTGGTGTTTATGAAAGATTTTAGTTGTTTATGATTGAAACTTACCAGATCTGTTATACCAGCAAATACTAACAAACCCATAGCTAGATTATAGTTGTCTTGCAATATTACATACCCTAGGTATGGTGACATAACTATCCTCGTCATACAAAGTATGTTTGGGACAGTGAAAATATTTTCTCTCTGAAACAAAATGTTTGTGTAAAACATTTGTTAATATTTAAAATACAAACATCACATGATATTTTTCTTTTTATTAGTTTAATGATCAGGTTTATATCCACTTTGTAAAATACATCATTAGAAGAGTTAATAAATACTAAGATGCCAATACTATGCTAATCGGAAAAGATACATACTATATATTTAGACACAGGGATAGTTGTTTGAAAAAAAAAATTTTAATAATTTAATTTACATCTTTTTAATTTATATCTAATTAGTCAATATGTTTAAATGAGTTTTGTTTTTTATGAACTTATTACAAACCTATGTATGGTTAATACAGTACAATAAATACAAAACTCACTAATTACTAAAACTTTTGTTTTTTCTCAAACTACGCTATTGACCTAGCAAGGTCTTAACAGCTCCACCGGACTTCCTATTTGTGAAGGTTTTTACACTTTTTTTTTGTTTGATTTCCCTCTTGTAGCTCTTGTCAATAATAATTGTTAACAACATAAATTCTGTGATGTTTTTTTTTTATTTTATTTTTGGTATCCAATCTTCTAGTAGATTATTACTGCCATAGTCTTGTAGGTAATATAAGTTTTCTGTGATCATTTCAATTACCTAACATGATGGTGGCTGTCTTGTTAGAATTTTCCAGGGAATTTTTGTGACAAGTCAGAATCCATGCTTCATGGTATTATTTCTAATCAACTTCACTTTTGCACAATAAACAAACTATTTTATATATAACAACACCAATGCTACATAATATAGAGCCAATTAACACAAGATTGTGAATAAAATATGAAATCCAATACATGGCATTCTAAGTTCCGGCCAAAATCTCCCTTCTGTGATGTTATAAAAACTAATTAAATATTTCTGATCTGGTTCCACCATTTTGTTGAGACACTGAAGTAAAACTTCAGTAAAATATATTTACTTACTTGATAATAGCAATAAAAAAAAACATTTGTTTTCAAGAATTTGCTCTTAAAGTGAAAATGGTGTTTTTTCTTTATTTGGAATTGGGGTTTAGTCATAAATTGACCATGTCACCCGATTGATTACCAACAAAATAGAATATGTACATAGTAATAACAAATTTAATCAATTTTTAATTGCAGATATAACCAGCTTGTAATGCATTCTCGCTTCCTCGGATGTTAGTAGAGATTTTATTTTCGATTGCTATTCTTTGGGCTTGGTTAAATCTACATTCTATTCCCTATATAATAAACAGAATCTTGAGAAATATTAACATCTTATAAGGACAACATTACCTCAACTACTTCTTCTAGTCTTTCCTTCACTTTTGCCTTAGTTTCCAATATATCTTTTATTATAAACTCCTTCTTTACTCTTAATTTTTGACCCGTTAACTCCCTCTGATGTTTTAAATCTCTTACTATTTCTTCGCCTTTTTGTCTGATTCTGTGTTCTGTATCTTTCAATTGTTCTTTTCTATGCTCTATGACACCTTTAAGAGCTTCTGCCTTTTTTTCAAAGGTTATGAAATGTTTCTTATTATCAGAGGAGTATAGGCACGTTATGGTCGTAACTTTAACTGAACACCTTATTGGATATCGTTTATTTGTTAAGATCTTCATATATTGTCGATTCGGCATAATATGGTCACGGAAGTTTCCGGTGCAATAAAAATAAGTAGAGACATGTCTTAGAAAACGATATTTTGTTATGATTGTCATTATATGTAACATTATTTGGATACCTAAATACTGTATTTTAATCTAAACGTTTACATATTTTAATTTATGAGAGTTTAAAGAAAAATTTGAAGATCCAAAACAATACTTTTTATTTTTATAAAATGACAGATGATAACCGGTAGAGATACGCCTTTTTATTTTCCAGATGCTATATGAATAGCACAGAATAATATTACTCCTAGCGGAGATGAATAGGCATAACCAACAGATGTAATGCGGATTTACAATGTACTGTGGATAAAATCCTTAGAACAAAGAACAGAATATCTTGACATTTGAAGAAGATGTTACTTTGCGGAAATCCATCCTGAAATAGATAGATATTAAATAACAATAGACATTAAATAGAATAATTTCTCTTTTTCCGTGGGAAAGCATTAATATTGTTTCCAAAATAGTTATAGTAGTATGATTTTTATAAGTGCTTTGCCAAAAAATAAATTCAATTAAATATTTTTAGTTTCATATAATCTAGGTTTTCTATACATATTGAGTAATATTAAGAGTATCATTATATTTTAAACAGAGATATTCACTAACATATAATTTAAATTATTTTTTATAACGTTTCTACTTATACAATTGTGTAACTCTTATATAGTTAACTTCATATTAACATTTATTAAATTAAACTAAAAAGTGGAGCCCTATTTCATGCATTTCTAATTTGAAAATAAAGTTTTTTTAATGTAACCAGCAATGTGTTTTCTCATTTTATAATATAGTTATTTTTGAAGATACCTTTTTTTCTCTTTTTGTTATACAGAAATAATGTGTTATTCATATTGTTGAGTTCGTATCTCAACAGAACCCTGTATACCTT
This sequence comes from Antheraea mylitta, assembly GCA_014332785.1. Taxonomy (NCBI): domain Eukaryota; kingdom Metazoa; phylum Arthropoda; class Insecta; order Lepidoptera; family Saturniidae; genus Antheraea; species Antheraea mylitta. The sequence continues at coordinate 3,428,618 of JACEII010000006.1, forward strand.
GTGTTATGTTGGTAAATTTTATGCTAAAAATTAAATATCTCTCGCGTAGTAATTAGTAGAGTTTAACATCTATTTTGAAGGGTATAGGGAATGCTTTGTATAAATATAAGCCTTTTATTATAATTAATTTGTTTTATTTTTAAATACACACATATTATATTTTACCAGACGCCATAGTTACATACGTTCTTATATTATTATATTTTTATACAAACTCATCTACCACAGACAAAACACATTAGTGCTGACTACATTTTTTATAAAGATGTATCTACTAACAGATTTACAGTTTGTTATCTGGCAGCACTATTTGTCATATTACTTATTGTCAGGGCTGAGAGCTGTCAAAGACGTCTTTGTTGTGAACAAAAATAATAACTTTTTATTTACTATTCTATAATCGTATAATATATTTTCAAATTTTAAATATAAATAACGATGACTAAGGACGTATGATATTCTTTATGCTTTGAAATGTATTAGTGATAAACGTTTCTTATTTTAAAAGGCTAAATTGTTTTTCATTATCAAATCACAGTGCTAAAGTGCTTTTTTGTTCATGTCGACCTGAATAATGTATGTATAACAATCATTCAGTGATCTAATAGACTTGAGTTTATTCATGCTTCAGTGAAATTGATTATTTCATAAAATATTATTTCTTAAAAGTTGGTAATTCAAACATTGTTTGTATTAAATTATTATTACATTACTTCTATGTGTTTCGTAAGTACATTTACTATGTACACTTCATTATCGATTAAAATAGTATAATCTTATAGTTTTTTGAAGATTAGAGTTCTGTATCATAATATAATTAAAAAGTAATATAAATAGGAGCTTTATAATATATACTTTTATAAGAATCGATGATCAGGTACTATTTTATCCATTTACAATTCTTATTTAAATTCCTTACTAAATTATTAAATATGCCTTTTTATAACAAAAAACAAAATCAAATTGCAAAACACAATAGGAATCATTTCTATGTTTAAATATTGTGTTTAGGGCAGTTTTCATATATATAATGTAATATCTATTATAATGATGATGTCTGTGTAATGTAATCATTTTATTATGTCCATATATTTATGTGAATCGAAATATTTCCCTGTAATACTTCAAACTGTTGTAATAAATTAGGATAGATTTTTATTGAGAATTAGACACTAATGATAGAATTATAAGGATAATATTTAAATCTTTGATTAAGTCATTGTATTTTATGGTAGTAATCATATTATTACACATTAAAGAGCAGGAATCACAGAGACAACAAGTCAATGACTTTTGACCCAGGACGACATTGATAAGTAGAGTTAATACTATATAATGTTTACTTTATGAGGTAAAGAAGTATTCGTTTGTTTGTATAGCAGTCTACTTTTATTATTACAGCATTGAATTAACTGAACTACTTATGTTTTATATGTAAACAAGATAAAAAATTTACTTTTTTTTTATTAGAATGAAGAGGCAGTAAAAATGAAGGAAGAAGAATTGAAATATGTCTTATTGCTGTTGGATAATCTTACAGAATTTATTTATGAAGTAAGTTATAATAATAATAATAAATGTGATATATTCTAATTTGTAAAGAAATATTTGCAAATAAATTGTTGTTAAATACAACATATTGGAAATTTCCAAATTAGGCCTGATGGCAATGATATTATAATTAAAGGCATGTTACCTACATGATATTTTGACCGAACAAATGACATGATTATGCACACATGTAAATTAATATTGTAACACCTACACTCTATTAGATGAAATGTGGAAGTAAGATGGCATATTCTCAATATTGTTGGTGAAAAAGAGATAGTTATAGTTTGCTTAAAAGTATGGGTTGTTTTTTGAACTGACTACACTATTGAACAAGCAGTCTTGACAACTTCACCAGACTACTAAGGCGAGTGCTTAAGGCACTCAGCCGATTTTAAATAGGGGTTATATTCACTAACAAGTCAAATTTTAACAGGGCCCTGTTGAAGCACTTATGACGTATCTATATAGTTATAATATCACTGCCTAATGGTGCTTTGTTAGTAAAGTCTGTTATTAAGTCAGTTTCTCTTCATATAACTGACATTGAGTTTCGATCATAGTTATCAATTTTGTGTTCAATTGTATTAAATATCAATTATTTGGATACAGTAACAAAAGTTATTTTTATTATAAAGTTAAATGGTCATAACCTGTTTTGAATAAGATATTTTTCTTATCAATTGTGATACTAAGAGAAGTATTTGTAGAGATGTTCAAATTATTTCCTTTTTTTACCATTTGTAAATTAAATTGACATTACGGTACATATCTAAATTAAAAGTACATTCCAAGAAACAGGATGTTTTTTTTTGTAATATTACCACCCTAAATGACTTAAAATGTTATTTTTATTATGGATATAATCAAGTACAGCATGGATACTGTTATCTTATTTATCATTTAGCAGGGCATAACCTTGTAAGGTATATGGTTTGTATAAATATCATGTATGTCTAACTTAGGCCATCCTTTCTCAGATAATGTACTGATGTTTTAAGTAACACAATAATTTATAAAGATTAAAATTAAATTTATTAGTAAATGTGAAACTGCATTATATACCGACTTTACAGTATTATTTTATAGAAGAAATTATGACATAGATATGATTAATTAAGATTCTTGTGACCACATAATTAATCATCGACTGCATTTGAGACTTTGGAAAACATAGTCCGATGAAGATTTTAAGACCTTAAGGGGTGGATAGCGTAGTCAGTTCGAAAAAAAATAACCTGGATATTTTTTTTTCACTCATAATTGCACTTGTTAAATAAATATTTGTATTATTTACAGGAATTTCTTCAATTCTATTATAGCGTAGAGGACTCAAAACCTTTTAAAGATTTCACAGATGACATATTTAATTTTTTGAAATATAATTTAAAAGCAAACCCTGTTACAACTTCAACAATTATTACATATATACAGGATAATCTTCCTAAAAATAATGTCAACTTGAAAAGAATACAAGCAATTTGTTTAGACGTGTTAAAGAATGAAGTTTCGGACATTAATTCCTTAGACAGATTAATAACTTTAATCTCACTATTAAAATGGGATGATGACTTCACATCGTTGTTTATAAACCAAGTATTAAAACAAATTTCGGAAGAGAATTTCAGGCAATATAGAAAACAAATACTTTTGTGTTTAGTGCCACATGATAGGCCAGAACTATTGAATGTTACATCAGATTTGATGCATAGAAATGAACCACAGAAAGAATTTAAACTTACTCCAGAATACATGCTTGAACTTTGTTACCAAGACAAAATACATTGGCTGTTGAAAGCTGCTCAAATATATAAACAACAACTCCATGATTTAAAGAATGTAACATTTAAAATTAACAATTTTACTAAACAAATACTGATTATGGTTCTAATTGATCTCACAAACAGCACGGAGACTTATGATTTACCATCCCTGATTCACCAGTTGACTAATATTTTTTCAATTCTTGATACATATACTACTACAGATGACCAGCTACAATTTTATATAACAGAAGTTAAAAGGGAATTAACGATAATAAAATTTTGTTTGGAAAATAATTGTAAAATCATGACAACATCTATTTTTAGTCAAGTTTTATCTCAGAGTGCTTTAGCTGTGATATCTCAAGTATGTAAGCTTCCAAAGATAGATAGGTATAAGGTTTCAAGACTTTTAAATACAAATAATGATTTTGTTAATGATTTAATGGTATTGAGTAATAAAAGAGATTTAAAAAGTAAGAATGACAATGCAACCAGTTGGGATATTTCCACTTATAATAGCTATTGTGCAATAACGAAAATAATAGACACTATATTAAGTTGCTCTGAAGGAGGAGAAAATGCAGAAGATACTACAACATCTTTGGATGAAGTTAAAAGGCTTATTTTATCAATACAACCATTATCGTTTTGCATTGAAGTAATAGAAAATATATTTTCTTGTCTCTTTCTCAGATATGAATACTTCTTATGTTATTATGAGCACAATCAAAATTTTTCATGTGGAGCTCACTCAGAATGCTCCTATTTTTATTCTAAAAAACAAACTCGACACACAAGTAACAGTCTTGCAAATGCTGGTTTTATGTGCAATGCTTTTACAACCCAGATTGTTTTAAATACTTTAAAATTTTGTTTAGAAAAAATAGAGGCTAAATTTAACAATGACGATATAGACCAAAATTTAAATATTAAATTCAAACATTTAGTTAGAGTGGTAAATCATTCTTTATGGAAATTGCATTTAGTTTCAACACTTTCGCCCGAATCTAGTCCGTTGCGACTGAAATTATGTTTAGATTATGTGGAAATTGACGAAAGTACCGATGACGAAGATCGAGAAATCGATTTGAAAACTATAAGGAAGAAACCAAGAATAAAAAGAAGACACACCAATGTCAAACAAGATAATAACATTGATCATGTAATGCTTGCATCTACTATATCAGTAAATGAAGAATGTGAGTTATTCATTATTAGTATTTAATTGGTCAATATTATAATAGATAAATTAAATAAATTTTCTTTTTTATTAGTGTATGTATCTCCTGGAGGAAGTGGAATTGATTTTATCTCCATAATGCTAGCTAAGCCGACCTGCTTAGTTGCGTTGGCACTTTACCATAACGATTTTCCAAAAGCAAATCAAATTTTAGAGGTGAGTAATTGATGCTTCGTTTTTATAGTAAACAGTTTGTTGTCGCTATCCCAATTGTTAAAAAATTAGATATAATATTATTTTGTCAATAATGTAATCATACTTTTTACAATGTTCTTAGAAAATGTTCAAATTCTTCATATCTCTCTTTTTCACGGTGTGACGGTTCATATTGTATGTCTTTCTTCTTCATATTGCATATGCCTGGTGGATATAAAATTAAATATTCTTTAGCATCTTTTATAGTTCTCCGTGGCTTAAAAACTTTGCAATATAAACAGCAACAACACCAACCTGTATTATATTTAAAATTTAACTAAAGTTTAACTAACGTACTAAAGATCTAAAATATCTATTTACTTTGTTACAATTTATTTTTACCTCTAGTAAACCACATTGGCACAGCTATTGCACAATAAACAAAAACCAAAATTTTGATCATATAATAAAGTTTTGGTGGGAGATCTCTTTTAAATTTTATTTGCATTTGAAATTTATCATCAACATGTTTGTATTTTTTGACATCGCCTTTTAACATTTCGTCCTTGCCATTATGTTCTTTTTTGTTTAAAGAAACTTCGCCTCGTTTACCAGGTTTTGGTTTATCTGAAAATGCTGAATTTGTAAATTGGTGTTTATAATAAGTCAGGTGTTACTACTATTAATATTTCTATTTTGATGTTTTTTTTTTCGACTTCGCTATTGACCTAGCAAGGTCTTAACAACTTCACCGGACTACCTATTTTTTGATTTTTTTCCTATAGGTATGTGGACTACACTGTTTATATTTGAATTGCTCTTAATACGTTTGGTAGTCGTGCTAAAAGACTGATAAAGTGAGACACTGGAATTTTTACCATCAGCATGTGTATTGTAGTCACGATCTTATCCGAATACCTTAACGCTACATATTTATTATTAATTTAAGGACACTAATAAAAAATGTTTAATTAACATATTTCCTTTCACCTTTACTTATATCATACGTTTTATTTGATAACATTGCATTTAGTATTTCGATGTAGTATTCATTGTTTAAATAATTATAATCATAATTATCCTCTTTATCGTCTGCCACATTTTTATCAATCGTACCAATCGTCATCTATAAATAAAAAAATATTAATGTATGTAACAAGTGATTAAATGCAATGTGTTATGAAAACAATATGCGTATGCCTGTATTTCTATTTATAACAACTATTTACTTTATCTAAAACATTAATGTGTAAAGGTATTAACATGCCTTGTTATTTACAAATATTCGCTCCGTGAATGTTATGATTTTTTTCTGACTGATTAGACACTGTTAGCCCGACAACTTCGTCGAACTTTTTAGGCAGGTACTTAGGCCCATTTGGCAACCAGCTCAAAGGAACAAAGGTGGTTGGCCCACGTTTGAACTGTTGCCTTGAATACAATAAGGCGAGTCGAACTAAGAAATACATTGATAGATGTAGATTACTTTAACATATATACTGGTGGACTAACCGAAAATGATGGCGTCGAGGAAATATTTATATCATTTGTTGACTTTTCTCTCTCGACTTTATTTTGTTGAAATTGATATATTTTTATCATTGGACTTATTAAATGTTTTGATTCCTTATCATATTCCTGTTTGGCTAACCTTTATTAAATTAATATTAGAATAATAATATATTGAAGCATATGTCTCAGGTTAACTTTTTGATTTTACAGGAAATATAAATATAGCATTATACCTTTCTATAGAATTAAACTTATCTTTGTCCTCTATTTTAGTTTGAAAAGTTATAGTTTGCTCATTAATAGTTTCATAATAGTTGATTGTTTGACTAATTTTATAATGCATGCTATCTTTTAATAAGATATTGTAAGAATCTTGAAGGACGAAAGAATGTGTTTGCTTCAGTGCAAATATCCATATCGTGAACAAACGAAACATTTAGGATACCTATCATTAGTACGTGTTTCTATATATTTCGGTAATTATGTCAAACTTTGTATTGACTCATCTAGACAGATGTCGTTTAGTATTTTGTTTTAATAATTCATACTATGACGTGATATCTATACTAATATTATAAAGAGGTAAAGTTTGTGACGTTGTAGGGGGTAATCTCAGGAACTACTGGTCCGATTTGAAAAATTATTTCAGTTTTATATAGCTAATTTAACGAGAATAGTTATAAGCTATATATATCATCACACTACGACCAATGGGAACGTAGCACCAATGAAGAATGTTTCAAAATCGGAGTTTTTTTTTACTTGCTTCCGCTGCGTGATATCGTTAGCCCAAGGTTACTATTTCACATGAACGAAGTCGCGGGCAAAGGCTAGTTAGGTATAAACGTCGTCCGGTGAAGCTATAAAAGCCTTGCAAGGCCAATAGCATAGTCAGTTCGAAAAATAATAATAAAAGAAAATAGATATGAACGGCTGTTTTCAAAATAGAGATTGTAAAATCTTCTCTGCGTTGTACCTGTGATTTTTTAAATGTGATTTTGCGATTCTAATGTGAATTTCTTCATTATATTTAGTTTCATTTATATTTCAGATGTTTGATTTAGCAGATTCTGAAATTGCAACAGAAGTAACATTTACAGAACAGTTGCGAAATTTAGTAGCTAAAATAAAAAATATTATCTATTATAGAGATGACACTCGTTATCCTACTAAAGAACTATCAGCATTGTCTGTTGTTTCTACAGAAGTTATGGGTCTCGTTGAAGGCTTTTTGGCTTCAAATAGAGCCCCAAACTCTTTTGATATAATGGAACTAAGTGCTAGACATCCCCATTTGCAATTGTATAATCATCAAAATGCTCCTTTTATAAACGCTGTCGACATTCTCATAAGTAGTGGACTCAACAGAGAAATTACTTACGGACTTATAAACGTGGTTGAGAGGAAGTTAGCTGAAGTTAGAAACTGCACAGATATAACCGCTGTAAAGAAAACAAATTATATCAGATTCGTTGAAGATGTGGCGAGTGTAACTTTCGAAATCTTTGGCAATACTGAAAAATCATTTGATTTTGTTGATAATATATGCGGACTGATTACAGATTGTCGAATACCCATAAAACATAAAGAGTTTTGTAAACTAAACCAACTTGCCAGGGATCTAAAACAGTCCTGTCAAGATTTGTTTGATGTAGTCAATTCAAAAACGTCTGAAGTATTGGACACAAACTTACTCCAGAAGTATCATCAAACTTACATGAATGTTGTCGCTGCAGCTGATAAAGATCTATGTAATATTGCAGAAGTAGCACAACAGGTTAATAAAAAGACAAGGATTCCGTATTTGCGAATGTGTTATATGTATTGTAAAACAGTCTCGCAACTTGAACAAGAGAACGAGCGAGCACACGACACGACTGGTGCAAATGTTCCCTATTTTTCAGTACTAGAGAAACAACTTCACCACATATTCGGTAATATGATAAACAATAGAGAAATACCCGTTACTAATTTAGAACCGATTTGTAAAAAATTGAATGTTAATTTAATACCGAAACTGATATTAAATTTCTGCCCATCAATAACGTTATCAAGCCCGTATAAAGAAGCGAATGAGATGAATTTTAATACTTTGTTACAAGTGGTATATGATTTTAAAAACCCTGAAGAAAATCTGTTTTTGGATCCAGTAACGAATTTCGCGCCTTTGCCGCGTTCACCAGAACCGCAATGCCTCACATACGTCGTTCTTCATAACTGGGTATTGGCTCATATAATAAAGAAGATTCATACTTCTTCTAATGAAAACAGTTTGCAACAGAGTATGGATGCTCGGACTAAATGTTTGAATAATTATATGGAGTTAGAGAGGTTTAATTGTACTAAAGATTTGTTTGGTAACAATAAATATTTGGCGTCACTTCACACGACTGTTGATATAGATAAACTATTCCTGTTTATGCCACAACTGATAGAAGCAGGGAAAATCCTAAAGTGCTTAAATATTATAAATTCTTTATCAGAGCGTCAAGTAATGTGTAGTACTAACTTGACTAATTTGAAGGACTTGATATTGATGAAGTTAGCAACGAATCCGAAAGTTACCAAAAATTGGAAATATTGTTCACATCTAAAATGCCCTGAATTAAAAGAAAACCTTATAATGAATAATCTTAGCAGTTGGCCTGCAGAAGGAGCCTTAGAGGTTTTAGATTACCTACGATTTTTATTGAACCAAGAGTCTTTAGAAGAGAGGCTTTACGAGAAATGTTCTGATTGGATGATCAAGATACCTTTATATAATGAGGTAGGTAAAAATGTAAAATTTACAATATTTACCTAATAAGTATCAATTACTTTGTGACGTAAAGAGAATTATGGTTTATTATTTTAAAGTAATTACGATGTGGCTTAAAATTACATGTTAAGTCTAGAAGAGTGTTGACTGCCGAGTGCAGATATCGAAACACTTGGTTTTTCTTGAAGTTAATGTAACTCATATATTTCATTGCCATATACATTCTGCATTATGGATACATCATTAAAGGCTTGGTGGTATTCAATAGATAATTTCGGAAGCTTGTTAGTTGTCTTACAAATTAAGCACATAGGTAAGGTCTCAATAAAAAGAATATGGCGTATGAACTATCTTAGATCTATTTAAATGCGTAAATGACGATTTTTTTCCTGTAAATTAACTTTGAATTTTCACACTTTGTATACTAATATTATGTTTTCTATATACATACGCTTGTTATTATTGATCACTTACATATACGACAAATCTATGAAATCTATAAAAGATAATGGTTACGATTATTTAATATCATTATTTAATAACTACCCTACAAATTTTATTATCATGAAAAAAGAGTGAGGTCACCCTCCTCGAAATAAATTCCCTATAAATGAAATAAAGAATCGAATCTGAGTCTGTAGGTGGTAGAGTCACGCTGAAGTTATTACTAGTTTCAGCATGAATGGGTCGGCTCACCCGGTGTAGTACCACCCTCTCGCGGAAAACTGACGTGAAGTAACAGTGCTTGCATTGTTCCGTTTCGTTCGGTCAGTGAGAGCGCCGGAGGTCCACCTGCCCTCTCCTCGCCCTTCCCTCCTCCCCTCTCAATACCCCTTCCCCCAAATACAGGCTGGTAACGCACTTGGGACTCCCTTGGTGTTGCAAGTGTCTATGGACGACGGTGATCACTTAACATCAGGTGACCCGTCTGTTCGTTTGCGTCCTCTTACATAAAAAAAAAACAAAATGTTTCATTTAATATTTTACCAAAAATATTTAGTGATTAACAATTAAATGTAAAATAGTGACTTATAAATTAATATTATAAAACTATTTCAAAATAAATTTTGATAAAATATCTACGCATTCAGTACTTAGGTTACAAAACAGACAGTGTACGATGGTGCACTCATACACTCCTGTACAATAAAGAGAGAGAAACTCCCATGGCGAAGGTATAACGCTCTTTTCTTTTTTGTGATATTGACTACCTGTTACAGATATCAACGATTATGGGTACTGACCATTGGTACGCTATATATGAAAAGTCTATTGATAACCCCGAGAATATAATTGAAGTATTGATGGATAACCAACAGGTATATAAGTGTTTTTTTTTTTATCTCATTGTAGCTTGACACAATGCTAGCAATATAAGTAATTAATCATGAGGACCTAATGATATTTATAAGTAAAAAGCTTCGACAGCGCCTTGTTAAAACTTGGTTACCCAATCAATCCGCACGTATCTAAGCAATATGCCATCTTACTTCCACCTTTTTTTTAAGGCAGTGTGGCGTTACAGTATTACTTTACATATGTGTGCGTTATCGTTTCGATTGTGTTATCAAAATATCATATAGGTAACGTACCTACAGTTTTTTAGTTATAATATCATTGTGAGGACCATATGCCAAAGTTAATATATAATATCTTACGACAAAGTGGAGCACGTGATGGTAAGCAGAGTGTAATTCAGAAACAATGGCGGTAACTAAGAGATTACAATTTATAGACAGTCATCGTTGTCATGTCGACTTGAAAGCCTATAACCTGAATATACACTAGCTGATACCTAAACATGAGACACTGTGTCTGGTTTATCATGATGGTACGATTCAATAGTCAATAGAAGCTATCATCTTTTTTTGATTAGTACCGGCTGATGTACGTAACATGTGTAAGTGTAATATAGTGGCTTTCTTTAAACTTTAATAACTTTATGTTAAACTAGCCTCTACCCGCGACTTCGTTCGCATGTAATTGATACACTAACACTAACGCGCAGCAGTTTTTAAAAGAAAAAACATCCCGATTTTGAAATATTTTTCATCTGTGCTCCGCTCCTATTGGTCTTAGCATGATGATATATAGCCTATAGCCATTCTCAATGAATGAGCTATATAACACTGAAATAATTATTCAAATCGGACCAGTAGTTCCTGAGATTAGCCCCTACAACGTCACAAACTCACAAACTTTACCTCTTTATAATATTAGTATAGACTAGCTGACCCGTGCATCTTCGTCTGCACCAAATAGGTTATCACGGGTTTCAATTGTATTTTTAAACGCGAAAAATTTAAATGAACCTACAACCTGATTGCCGCCACACCTACCGTTTCCAATCGTAAATCCAAACTATCCAGGGATTCACTCAAACATATACCCAGTTGGTATGTGAGAAAACTTTTAAAATAAACTTAGAACCCGTTCGCAGAATCGCCAACCGGGTTCAATTAAGATAAAAAGAAACCTACATATATTGATGGTAATGTAAAAAAGAGGCATGAGGAGATGAAACGGCTCAAATTTTTAGTTAATCTGCCTTCTATATATAACGCAAAGAAAATTTATCAAAGTACGTCAAGAATTTCAGTAACTAACAATTTTTAACTTTTGTCCGTTATCCTGGAGAATCCCTTGCGTTTTATGGGACAAAAAGTATCTTAGATGTAATTTTGTAATATTAGTTATCACTGTGTCAAGTTTCGTCAAAACTAATTCAGTACTTTCTGATTGATACATGTTCACAAGGACAGACAGATACAGATTGTAAAAGGATTATTTTTGGATTCTACCATATATCTATAACAATGTCTACCCTGTTTTTTTTTATTTTTAATGTACAGATTTGGTCTATTTACTATTATTTTGTTATTATAGGTAATAGATGAATGTTATTTTTGATGTGAAACATCTATAGGCGGAGGGTAAATCTGTTTGTTGGCGTGGCGACGCAAAATACGAACTCTCACTATTAATACTCAAAAACATTTGTAACCATATCTGTATAAACATAACATTCAAATTGTTTTCTCGGCCACTCGTTCTACTAGTGTTACGCGGCACGCGCCGACGTCCTAGCGCTCTTTGATATATGTCGCCAAAAACACCGCGCCATTGCCTAGTTGAATTTTTGTATTTAATAAAAATGAGTATTTATGTAATAAAATAAATAAACAGTCATTATTTTATGGAATAAATTTGTAATGCATAATCTTTTCACTATGTCATAGCTGATTCCTGTCGTAATCTGTTCTTTTATGCATATAACTGGTACAAAACAAAGCTCAATATTTTTTCATGACTAAGTATTTACGAATTAAAACTAAAAAAATACATCGCAATCTATCCAGTATTCCTTTCATGATGCTCTCACAACGGCAGACTTATGATTTTATTTATATGCATACTCCATTTTTTTTCTATATTTCAGTTCAAACTATGCTTAGAATGGGCGGACGTACACAACGTATCGGAGAATATGAAAAGTCTAATTATTACCAATCTCCTAAGGCAATTATTTGAATACACGAATCAGGCGACCCCGGAATTTATCAAGCAGCTTCTCTCACGTCTCCAGATCATGCAAGCCACAGATCTCATCCAAAGCGAAATGTCCAAAATAAGAAACGTAGAGATATTACAAGTGTGTGTTGACTTCATATCCGGACATTCGTACGATTGGAAAACCTTTGAGAACATTAAGATCGGCCTACAGATTATGCTCGAGATTGACGTCAATGGACGTCATTTATTCTGGGATCTGATTGAGCATCCTTTACTGATGATCGAGCAATTCTTAATGAATGCTAAATTGGATTTATTATCGAATATTATAAATAGGATTGCACCGAATTTGAAGAAGGACCCCGGTGGTGATAATCTGTATTACAATATCAAAGCCATCGAATCATTGGTGATATCAAGGAACGCGGTAGACGCTTTATTAAGGTTTTACGCTGAGAAGGCATTGGATATGAAGAATCCGAGGAACTTTTGCCCGATACCACCAAAACCGTCAGATGATACTCTAATGCAGTCGATAGATTCGATAAATATCGAGGCTGCGATGAAACCGTTCGTGATGCCGGAACAAGTTCCGTCCAAAGACCAGTGGACGGAAGACTATTCCACGGATAGATGTATGCTTTGTAGGACATCGATTTTTTCTATGATTATACGACGTCATCATTGTCGACGTTGTGGTCGATTGGTCTGCCATGTCTGCTCCAGATTTAAGATGCAGGTAAAACCATTTATTCACTTGAGTCATCCATAAATTACGTCACATGTTGAGAGGTGTCGTCACACCTCATCATGTCAATAATGTACGATAAGTGTTTCAATCTAAAGTATTATAACTAAACTAAAACTATACTTCGTCCGCGTGTAATAGTTAACGCTAACACCCAGCGGAAACTCTCAAGAGGAAAAAAAAACAATTTTGAAACATTCTTCATTAGTGCTCCGTTTCTAATGATCTGAGTGATGATATATAGCCTATAACTTTCCTCGATAAATGAGATATATAACACTGAAAGAATTATTCAAATCGAACCGGTAGTTCCTGAGGTTACCCCCTACAACATCACAAACTCACAACGTCACAATCTCTTTATTATATTAGTATAGATAAGGAAATTACAAAAAAATTATCACATCTAATTCTCAAATTTAAAATCCTGAACTGTTTGTTGCACCTGGGGGCAGAAATAACACTTTTGTAGTCATATGTGACAAGGATGGATTCTCTAGAAAAAAAAAATCGTAAATTTATGGATGGCTCCCTATATTGTGTACCAAAATATTTCTATATATAATCTAATGCAAATTATATGAGAACACCTCATTTAGATTACTTTATCGTTCTTTACTATTAGAAGAAGAAATCATAAAATAATGTAAAAACTTATGTCCTTTTTCATTTGAAATTAGTGTTCTTTAAACAGGTTCTGGATATAAGTGAAGAAAGAAAATTGGTAAAAAATATATCCACTCTGTGTTCTGGACTAAAAGAAGATATCAAATTAATTAATTGAAAAAAAAACTTATTCACTAAGGTGCCAAAAATTCATACCTCGTGATACTATGATTACTTGTCATAATTAAAGGTGTCACTGTAAAATTTTGGTCTGGGATATAAAAAATAATATATTTTTAGCTGGTTCTGAGTAACTTTCCTTGATACAAACTCTAAGATTATTTGGAGATCTATATGTTTATTGTTATTATTGAGTTAGTAATCTATACTCTATACTAATATTATAAAAAGGTCAAGTTTGTGGGTTTGTGATGTTGTAGGGGGTAATCTCAGGAACTACTGGTCCGATTTGAAAAACTCTTTTAGTGTTATACAGCTCATTTATCGAAGAAGGTCATAGGCTATATATTATCACGCTAAGACCAATAGGAACGGAGTAACAATGCAAAATGTTTCATAATTGGGATTTTTTCTCCTTAAGAGCTTCCGCTGCAGGTTAACGATAGTCCAAAGTCACTACTCTAAGCGGACGAACTTACGGGCGGCGGCTTATTTATTATAAAGGTAGCTTACCATTGTAATTTAATTATCATTATATTTTAATACTAGGTACCGACTTATCCTAGCGGTGTAAAACTTCGAGTCTGCGATGACTGTTACACTCAGACAATGAACAAGAAAGCGAGTTCAGAGTATGATAACTACATGATAAGCAGTAATTCTGATTCGATGGGCAGCGGAGCATCTTGCATGGATTGGTGTCTCTCTACAAATGTTAATAGGAACGAAGCCGTTAGAAACGAATTCAGTTTTGAATTCACACCGAACGTCACTCTATGCTTGTCTATAATGAAGATGCACTCCATAAATTTAGACTATCCCAGGTAGGTAATAAGGAACGGTATAAATATTATGTAAGCTAATGTCCATATATGTATTTTTAATACTGTGTCTAAATGTACACTCAATGATAAGTGAATTACAATAAAAAACGTTTTAATTTCATCATCAAGAGATCGAATCCTATTATTATTAGTTGTATTCATGTGGGACTATACCACAAACATCACAGCAAAATCCGGAGGTTATGGTTCTATACATACTCTTTTCACCTCTGTTCTACGATTAACCTTTATGCCATTTATGCTACACTTTATATATCCTCCAATATTCTTAAGTAGTTAGTAATTAGTTTACAGGAGATTAATCCGATTAAATATGAGCAAATCATACTACTCTTTTTTTATATCATAGGAGGCAAACAAACAGGTGGGACACCTGATGTTAAGTATTCACCACCGTCCATAGACAACAGCGATACTAGAATCGCAAGTGCTTTGCCAGTCTTTGTTGGTGGAGTAGAGGGGAGGAGGAAGGGCTAGAGAGGGAAGGGAGAGGGAGGGAGATGGGCCTCCGCCGCTCTCACTTACCGAACGAAACGCAACAATGCAAGCACTGCTACTTCACGTCGGTTTTCTATGAGAGGGTGGTACTACCCCGGACGAGCCGACCCATTCTTGCTGAAACCAGTTATAACATCAGCGTGGCTCTACCACCTACAAATACTCTTTTAAGCATGTGTTAAACTCTGATATTTTTATTAGGCTCCATCTTTTATTATTGTAGTAACGGATTAAATAATTATACCATTTCTGTCAATTTTATTTCATTCTTGGTATTGGGTATACAAATATTCAGTAATATTATTTTTAAATATGTTTTCATTAATATTTTAACTATTCCACTGTATATAATCATGTATATCATGGCGTTGGATTGACGTCACATCATTATAAACAACACTATTTTTCTTCTTTGTGAATATACAAAATGCCAAGGTTAGAATAATGTTTCCAATGCTAAAACGTCACATCCTATGATTAGTGTTTTTGTTCATATGGTGACATTTCCAGTATATTATTATTATATATTATCCCTGTGACATCCATAACACAGTATCATTCATTTATCATGTTGTTGTAGTCCGGTGAAGCTGTTAAGACCTTGCTAGGTCAAAGCGTAGTCAGTTAGAGAAAAAAAAATCATGTGCCATTTTAAATTATTCTACATTACTCTAAATATTTAGCAATTAACTTTAAAACATGTATTTGTCACACTTGACATTGGCGAAAATGCCTTCATATTCAGATGCCATACTGAAGAAAAAATATAATTATCATACATACATTATATACATTATATATGTAATCGTTACAATAATATTATGAGCATTACATGAAAAATATATTGTATACATATTGTGTATTAAACTATGGAAATAAATTAAAACGTCATTATTTTCGTATAGTGTCTACAAACAAAAATTTAATATTTGCGAAACATTCTTTTATAAAATTAACGTTCATAATTAGGTTCCTACTCGATCGCAGTGATGAGGTGGCGCGCGAACTCTCTTATGGAGGTGACTCGAGACTGCTCGTGCGAGCTAGACGATCTCTCTTGCTCGCTGCTGCTGAACTTTATTCACGGACACCACAAGAAAACAGGTCAGTTATATATTTCTTAGTATGACAGGGTATTTGATAAGACCACAATGTTTATTAATTTCGTAAATAATTTTAACTTTTTAATTTATATCTATCATCTATATAAGCAAAATGATGAAGGTGTGATATAGTGCGCGCATCACGTAAATAACATTGCATAGATTTTGATATTTCTTTTATAGATTTACTTCTTAACCACATGTTCTTTATCTAAAAACTGAATTATCACGATATCTGTATTTGATACGAAGTTATTAAGGCTTTAAAAAACTACAATTCTTATAAGCACTTCGCGTTTAGTGATTTGTGTTGTCTTATGGCGGGGCAAACGGTATAGTGCTTTTTTTTCTGTATCCATAGGATATTTTATTACCATAATAAGCAACGTAGATAAAGTTGTGGGTATGACCTAATTACGAAATAAATTAATTCTTATTTCATTCGCATAAGTAGAGAATGGTGTATATAATCCGACATGGTGTTAACTGAAATAAAAAAAATGTGAAAAAATCAAAACTACTTTATTGAATCTAGGCCACGAGACGGCGCTTATAAAGGTCAAATATACCACCGGTTCGGAAATCAATCCAGTCATTGGGTAGATTCCATACATACAAGAATTAGCGAGATACACCACATGTGTGACTCACAAATCCAAACATGCAATCAGGATCTCACAATGATGCTAAAGTAAACTCACCAAGTTCGAAAAATAACGCTAAAAAGCCTTCTAGATTGTGGAGTTTTTGGTGGGATTTTAGTCTGTCATGTAGTGGATTTTATATTTTATTCATAATCTTGTGTTATTGGATTCTATATTTTGTAAATTTGGTGGCGTTTTACGTAATATAGTTAGTTTATTGTGCATAGGTGAAGTGAATGAAAAATAATACCACGGAGCATGAAATTCTGAGATGCCACAAAAACTCCCTGGAAGGTTCTAAGAAGGGATCCACTATCTTGTTAGAATATTGACTCACACGACACAATATTGAAGTGATCGTACGACGCTTGTAATATTATTGACTACGCGACAATGGCAGTAATAATGTAAGAGATTGATTGCCAAAAATAAAGTTAAAAAAGCCTTCTATCGCCTGTGTGCGTATGTGTGTGTGCATATATGGAGGGATAATCGGTGTTGTACATCAACACTGATCATACAACTGAGAACACTAACAACACACCACAGTTCAATCCCACATACGTGCACACACATAGGCAGGTGCACCATATGGTGGAAGTATTTAATTTTATGATGAAAATCTCTGTGGAACTAGTAACAATTTACATTGTCATTATATCGTGCTATTGGTTTATATTTTCATCGTACACAGTGTTATGAAAATACATGATATTTATATTCTTATTGACAATGCAGGGGTGTCATTTCCAAAATCTACGTATAATTTTTAATTAATCTCGCATTGTCCATAATGTAAATAGTGGAGGGAAGCGTTGTATTGTGGTGGCAGAAACGGGTGCGGCGCACGCAGCGCGGTGCCTCGCGCACGCGGACGCAATGGCGACGCTTGTCAAACATCAAGCGCACCATCTTGTACCGCATCAAGGAGCACATCCCAGTAAGCAACATTTAAAATACTAATCCTCTAAACAAATTCGACCATAATAAAGGCTACGAAGGTTTATTTTTTTCGCGATTTTATATTAGATCCTTACTTATGAAATATTAGATATCCTGGCCTTAGGCTAGGAATTCCAAATTCAAAGTAGTCCGGTGAAGCTGTTAAGACCTTGCTAAGTCATTTCGAGAAAAAAAAATCCAAATTCAAATTTATTTCAAGTTACGAAGTATGAACGAATTGAGACTTAAGACTAATAAGACTTATATGGTTTTTTCTCGTCGATCGTACTGAAACTATTTCCAAAGTTTTATTGTTAACACTAAATATTTAGACAAATAGAAATTGGCTGAGAAAGAGAGGAAAGAAAGGTACTGAAGTTTAATATTCGCATTAAAAGATCTCGACATGTCAGAAGTAACTACAATCTTCTTTTTGAATAGAATCTTTAAAGTGGCTCTGGTAGATTTTTACCGCATTTTACGCATTTGATACATTACCACTCAATGTTAAAGGACGATGCGGTCCAAGATGGTAAACATGTTAAACCTAGAGGGGCTGACACTCAAGTGCAGCTGTCAGAACACATCTTGCTTCATGACAAATTTTCAACTTGTACAAGGGTAGCTAAGCAGGCGAGCTAAATGACATAAAATAAACACTTTTATATAGAATTTATTGCACTATAAGGTTTCGTATCATGTTCTAAGGTAAAGCGTAAAAAAACAGGTGGGTTTACAAAAACCCCTACCATCTACGTTATGGTTTCATCACAATTCTTCAACGAATGCTCCGGCACATTCACAAGGTTTCGGAACCTAAGGTCGATTGATGCGGTGTTCAGACGCTCTAACATCTGAGATATCATTGCTTCTTGATTTCTCTTTCTTTGTTTAAATAAAAAAAAAAAACAACATTTGCCTATCTTCTTATGTTTGATCGTATTGACTTGGTCGTATTCATCTCATAATCTTAATTTTCATCCTGGTGATAAGTCGAAAAACATTAAATTTGTTTTGATTAAAGCAGCGAAATGTTGAGTTACTATCACAAATTTTTCAAATACATAAAGAATTACTCTGCTTGCTATAATTCTCACTTCCATTTCTCAGGTCAGATAGTACGTTCCTTGTTAGAAGCTGAGAAGTGGGAACTGGCTTTAGAAATAGCAACTAAATCCGGTCTGCCTAGAAATAGTGTGTTGGCTGCGTGGGGTAAAGCCTGTCTCAAAGCTGGCTGCTTCAAACAAGCGAGAGAGAAATTCGCCCATTGCTTCAAAAGTAGCTTAAACGTTTGTGCTGATGTACCAGAGGAATGTGAATACGGGAAAGAAGCTTCAGAATCGCATTTCGTTAATCGAAGACTGAACAGTATGCGGTTTTCGGAGAGATCGAGTTCAGTATGTAGCGTACAGTCGGACGGACGTCCTCGGTCCAATCCGCCACTTCTCAACGAAATAATAAGTATTTTGGAAGATATGAACTATCCGGTTAACCAACAATTGTTGCATAAAGCGGATTCAATAAAGGTATGTCAATCCATTTACTATTAGCACTGTCTTCAGTGGCAATATAAATGAACTGTAATTTTTAATGACAAAAATTATAATTCTGAATTTCAATGATTTTTTTTAAAGTACATTCACCTCTAAATATGTTGTAATAGCAAATTTGAGTAATCTATACTAATATTATAAAGCTGAAGAGTTTGTTTGTTTGTTTGGTTGAACGCACTAATCTCAAGAACTACCGGTTCGATTTGAAAGTTTCTTATAGTGTTAGATAGCTTATTTATCGAGGATGGGTATAGGCTATATATCATCACGTTAAAACCAATAGGAGCGGTGCACTAATGAAGAATGTCTCAAAATCGGGCTATTTTCAGAGCATCCGCTGCGTGTCAGTATTATATGCGTTGCCATGGTAACATGAGAACATTCTATCGGAAATATTATCAGGGTTTATTTTTATTCCTGTTCAAAAGTACATTCTACGTTATTTTTTATTACAATTTTTAATTATACGTAGTACGTTGCTATCGCAAACATTTTAAAGTCTTTTTTGTACTGCTATTCTAAAAGGTTAGTAGTAATAATATTCGTCCAATAAGACAGTCGAATGAAATAATCCATACTGCTAATTCTGGAGTTGTCAATATAGGTAGTTCTTATGTATTCTCTACCCAGTTTTCTTCTATATCCAAGTTAATGTAGAGGTATAAACGCCAAATCTTCTATATAATATTTCGTTATTTTTTATCTTCTTAATTTTTAAGACCCCGAGATTCATGCTCGGTAGTATTATTTTACATTCATTTCACTTATGCTCAATAAACGAACCATATTACATAAAACACCACCAATTTTACACAATATAGAGTCAAGTAACACGAGATTATGAATAAACTATAAAATCCACTATATGACAGACTGAAATCCCGCCAAAAAATTCTCAAAAATTTTATTTTACGTTAGATTTGCACCCAATTTTTGGTTTCTGATCTATTGCGTATTATGAAAATAAAGTGTGTGTATGTAATCTATACTATAATAAAACTGTAACAAGACTACATCTGTATATTTAATATTTCTTTAAATTACAATTGGGGTAGATTATGTTATCGATATAGAAGTCAAAAATAATCATTTTACAGTTTTTGTCTTGTGAACACTTATCACTCTGAAAGTACTGCACCAATTTTGACGAAACTTGACACAGTGATAGCTAATATTACGAGATTACATCTAGGATCTGAACATGTATTACTATGAAAGTACTGAACCAATTTTGACGAAACATTTATACGTTACATCTACGATTTGTGGCCACTTTTTGGCCTATAATACACAAGGGGTTCTCTAGGATAACGGACGAAACATAAAAAATTGTATTCAATGAAATTCATGACGGATTTCGGTAAATTTCCTTTGTGATATATATAGTAGACAGATTAGCAAAACGTTAAAGCTATATTTAATATTTTTATCGTTTTGTATTCAGGGAATCCCTGGTACCACCGATCCGATTTTGAAATTTTTTTCAATTTTAGAAAGATATATTATCCCTCAGTGCTATAGATAATGTTTATTTTGGAAAATATACATTTCTAATAGTTAATCACAAGGAATGTAATTTAAATTGGCAAATGTTAATTTATCGCCAATACTGGGAAGACATTTATCGACAATACATATAGATTAGTTTTTATTTTAATTGAACCCGCTGATGCGCCGAACGGGTTTCATGCCTATTTTAGAAGATTTCTCACGTACCAGTTGAGTATATGTTTGAATGAGTTCCTGTATAGTTTGGATTTACATTTCAAAATGGTACATTTCGCTGTAATCGGGTTTTAGTTTGTTAAGATTTTTCGCGTTTAAAAATTCGATTGAAACAGGTAATAACCGATTTGGTGCAGACGAAGTTGCACGGATCAGCTAGTTCTCTATAATTTACATTTTTATGATAACGCGACAAAGTGACTTTACTGTGTCTGATCGTAAGCAGAGTACAATCTACAAACAATGGTGATCAAGCCGAGTACAATCTATAAATAATCGTGATCAAGCAAAGGACAATCTATGAACAATGATGATCAAACAAAGTACAATCTATGAACAATGGTGATCAAACAGAGTACAATCTATAAACAATGGTGATCAAGTAGGGTATAATCTATAAACAGTGGTGATCAAGCAAAGTACAATCTATGAACAATGGTGATCAAACAAATTACAATCTATGAACAATATTGATCAAACAGAGTACGATCTATAAACAATGGTGATCAAGTAGGGTATAATCTATAAACAGCGGTGATCAAGCAGAATACAATCTATAGACAATGGTGATCAAACTGAGTACAATCTATGAACAATGATGATCAAGATCGGCGATCTATCGGCAATCTCTCGCCGACTTTCCGCTGCTACGTATATATTGGTCAATCCAGAAACGCAGTAAAATAAAAGAGAGTCACTGTGACTGATTTGTAATAATTAAAATAACGTATATTTTTAACTATTTCAGTATTATCTATGAAATGTAAGACGATATATTTTTTATAATTCTTTTGCTCGTGTCTTCGCTTGTATTAATGTAGATATGACCTATATTTTTCGATCAGTACTAGTTTTCTAAAAAACGTACCCTCTGTCCTTTTCTGTATCCCCACACAATATGTATGCAAAATCTTATGAAGAAAGTCAGTACATTAATAATATTAATTAGGATTATAATATAGCTGTTGATATGTTCTTAGGTAACGAATGAAAAGCTGGCAGCAATGAATATGAGTAAAAAGAAAATACAGTTGACCGAACCAGCTCTCAACATAATGCACACTTTAGCAAGCGTGAAGAAGATAAAACAGGGCGACTATAGTGATTTCCAAACGGCCATCGTACAACCAAAGAAGAGTATTGCTCACGGATTCCTACGAAGAAATAATAATCATAGCGAACCAAAATTAGACACACACAAAAGACTAGATCCGTTCTTCTACAAGGAATGTGTATATTATCTAAGCAATTATGGATCTCAAGTGGCAAACATTGCGTTTTATATGAAACACAGCGATTTAAGTGAAGTTTTAAGGTACTGTTATGAGAATCTCGTTGATAAGGAGACATTCACGGATTCAGTTTACATGGAATGCTTAAAGAAAGACAAAGTTAATGATCTATTGAAAGCTATGAGCAACATGGACAGTACTTTGGACATGTGGGCGGTAAGTTACTATTTCTAATTTTTTTTTTTTCGAAATGACTACGCTATTGACCCAGCGAGGTCTTAACAGCTTCACCGGACTACTAAGGCGAGCGCTTAAGGCACTCAGCCGATTTTACCTTGGCAACCAGCTCAAGGGTGCACGGCACACCTCGGCTTGGCTGTTGCCTGTTGCATGCAAAATCGCGACCTATCTTAGCTAACTTAGCTAAGTATTCATATATGTATGAGTTGTTGAAACGTATATGTGTACCAAGCATACACGCCTCAACAACTCCTCTATATATTTATTATCGGAAAATTGAGAGTTTTTCAGTTCGATAAGGGAAAAAAAAGTAAACCCTTCCACCTTCATGTGTAAGCGTGTAGCGTGCACGTGTGTGGGGGTGATCGTGTAGTGTTGTAGCGGTGATGTATATTTGTGTGTCACCGTATCGCGCAAGCAACGCACTCAAGGGCTCCCTACCGAGGGATCGAACCTAGGCTTGAGCTGCTGCCGTGGGAGGCCCATCCGGGTGTGCGGGAGCGAAATTAACCCCCAGACCACGGCGGCGTGATCTGTGGTTACTCGGGCGTGGGCGTGAACACGCTCTGTTTGGAGAGACAGGCTGGTACTGATCGTTCGCTGACGTGATTGAATCAGGAGGGTCGGTAAAAATGTGTCGCGGACGTCTTTTATAACGCGCAGCGTTAGGTACGCTTCTAATATATTAATTTAATTATAATAGATCACAATCAATAGTATACAGAGGTGTAAATATAAACTATTGACTTATATAGAATTGTAACTCAGATTACGTCCATCAAAATATATCAATTCAAATAAGTATTTATATAAATATATGCAAATTCATACGAAATCCTAAGAGGAGAATTGTAATTTTTTTTTATAATTCCTCTGTCCGTGTGTATGTCACTGAAGTCCTCCTAAACGGTTGGACAGATTCTAATAACATCTTTTGTGAGTGCTCAGGTGGATTCAGAAATCGTTTAGATTCATAATTAAACCCGGTAAATGGCGCTCTGGTTGCATTTTAGGATCTCTTTTTATTATCAAGGCAGGACAATGGTCATCAGCCCCACTATTTAATATATAATAATTAATATGCCGATGTTTATCACAGTATTTTAGCTAAACTTATTGCGGATTGATTTCTTAAATATTGTGTAGTTTCTTTAAATGTTTACATTTATGATTTTTATAGGACTAACATATATAAAATACTAAAATTCTATTACCTTCCTATAACCGCGCGTTGGTCTGTGAGACCGACGACATAAGTTGGACGCGTTTTTTTTTTAAATGCAAAACACTGGTAATTTCTGCCTCTCAGTAGCTGTATCGTTCCTGTCCTATTTCAAATATGTTTAGCGTGAACGTACGTGCATACATTACAAGCACTTGTACATGACGCAGATCGGTACGTCAGACCAAAACGCAGGTATAGGAAGGTTAAATATAATAAAGAGAAAAAAAAATTGAATCGAACTAAAATTCCGCCAGTCGAACCAATCGACTACTTTTTATATCTATTTTTTTTTTACGTAGGACTATATAATGCACATCTGCCGTACTTTGGAGATGAGTAAGCGATTGGATGCGTTGTACGCCGTACAGTGTGGTTCTGGACAACAGGCACGGGCCTCTGCCAGTTGTGCTTTGTTATACTCACGGCCAATACCGAATGGGTCACTTCCCTTCGCCACCCTAGAGTCCCGCCAACACCATCTCGGAGCAGCACTCAATCACCTCTCTCAGTGTATACCGCTTCCTACTAGTGAGTATTTTTGGTTAAAAACATACACAACACGATATTATGTGATGCGATTATAGCTCATCAATATCGAGATGGCTCGTTAATAGCGAGTTCGTTCGTAAATAGCGAGTTCGCTCATCAATAGCGAGTTCGTTTACCATATCGATTAACGTTAATTCGAAGTCGGAACTTTCGGTGAAGGAAGACACATGATGTTTTCGATTGTTAACTTTGGGAAATAATTCGACTTTGCGTACGCAACAGGGGAAGTCACTCCGAGCAAGAACATTAATTAGTCTAAATTATAAAATTTCTTAATTTTTATTCCTACTAAACTGCTACCGATTCGACACTGTTTTTAATTAATTTTATGGACATTTTAAAGAATGTTTAAATTATAAAGTTTACTTTGAATACGAATTTCTGCCTTCTACTTTTGTGATCTTTTTTTGTCAGTTCCTTTAAAGTAAGCTCCTAGCTGTTCTGCATTATTGGAGAACTAACAAAACGGTTACATTTTTAAAATAATCTACAAGCCAAGTTTCATAACGTTTTTTTTTTCTTTGTTTTTAAGGAATTGTAATGGCAAAATATATCAAAAAAAATATTAAAAGGTTTTTGTCTTGCATTTTTTAATTTGGACCGGTAATTGTTATTTTAATATTGATAAATAACCAGTATGTAATCGTTTTTATAAATCAGAAAAAGAAATGAGGTTTAAATCTTGTTGTCTTATCGTTTAGAGCGATGTGTTGCAGGCAAACCTTACGAAACATTTTATTTTTAAAATAAAGCACCAGCTGTCAATATATGAGTATATTCAAAAATATAAATGCTGCAGACACATAAGTACAGAGCAGAAACGACACACACTGCATTCTAAAATTGCTTGAAAAGGAAAATGGCACGGTTTACACATTGTTTTTTTTTTCAGAGACAAGTGATTCCAAGTCTTTCCACTTTAATTTGGATAAAGTGACGATTGACAATCTTATGAGGACGATAACCAGACAGATAGAGTTAGCAAAGTACTTGGCAATGTGTGAAGCAAGCGGCAGACTCACAGAGAAAGTAGTCACTGAAGTAATACCGATGCAACATACGAGGAAGGAGTCAGATACTAGTGACTCGAGACCGCTGACACTGTTCGGTTCCACTACGGACAAAATAAGATTAGTGGCAATTGTATTAGCTACGGGACAGAGTATCGAGACTGGATTCCAATTGGCCTTTAAGTAAGTCTTAAACATTAAAAAAAATAGAATGTATTTGTAGTCCAGTGAAGCTGTTAAGACCTTGCTAGGTCAATAGCGTAGTCAATTGAAGAAATAAAAATAAGAAATCAATCTCCCTCCCGTATTTAGAATAACGTAAATAGAATCGTATTAAAATTAATTTTTTAATAAAAGCATCACGTAGATCCAAATTCCGCCAGTGTCAAGTTAGTCTTTTTTTTTCTTTTTTTCTTGAATTGACTACGCTATTGGCCTAGCAAGGCCTTAACAGCTTCACCGGATTAAAATGTTATGAAAGAAGTGGGCAAGAATAATGATACGGTTTGCATCTATTTGCAGAATAATAACAGAACATAAACTCGACTCGATGAATATATACACTCACGTCGCAAAGTATTTGGTTCAAGTCGACAGGTTTATGGAGGTGAAAACTTTGGCTGCGTGTATACGAGCCTCGAAAGAAACTGCTGCAAGGTACATATTTTAAACCAAGTTTAATCTATATATGAATAGGCAGAGACAAAACAGTATATCTACCTCCTCTGTTTTTCAATCGATTTTCTTGTCATCATTTTTTTGAACCGAGTTTAATTTATATATCAATAGACAGAGAC
>JACEII010000006.1:3454999-3477750 GCA_014332785.1 Antheraea mylitta
AAAAAAATCTTTCAGTGTTAGATAGCTCATTTGTCAAAGAAGGCTATAGGTTATATATCATCAGCTACGACTAACAAAAGTGGAGCACCAATGAAGAATGTTTCAAAATCGTTTCTTTTTCTTCTGAGAGTTTGCGCTATATGTTAGTGTTAGCCTAAAGTAACTGTTCGACACGAACGAAGTCGCGGGTAGAGGCTAATAAACTTAATTTGAGTTCGAGGAAGATACATATATGTTTCAAATGAGGAGTAAACTGTCAAACCACCATCTTGATTCGTATTTAGCAGACAACTGTTTGATATATACAAAATAAAAGTTTCTGTCTTTTGCAATTATCTTTCTATAATGCTAAGCATTTGAACTCTGCAGTCTGGAAGCATCGTTTTAGAAATCTGCCATTTATGGAAAGAAGGGGTGCTTCTGTCAATACTTGTAATATGGGTTTTAAATATATATGGACTCAGGAAAAAAAGTGCATTAAATTACACTTAATCATAAACGCTATTGGCCTAGAAAAGTCTTAACAGCTTCATCGCGCTACTAAAGTGGGTGCTTAAGGCATTCAATCGATTTTATTTGGGCAACTAGCTCATGGGTACCCGGCACACCTCAGCTTGGGCTGTAGCCTGATACATGCAATTCGCGACCTATCTGAGATAACCTAAGCTAATTTACATATTCATACTTATATGAGTTTTTGAAACATATGTGTATCAAGCATACATACCTCAACAACAGTTATATGTATTTTGTGTCGGATAATTTTTGCTATAACTATTTCAGTTCGATAAGGGGAAAAAGTAAAACCCATCCATTTTCACGTGTAAGCGAGTATGCTTGCATGCGTGTGGAGGTAATATGTGTAATGTTGCCGCAGTGATGTAAGATTTTGTGTGAGTGTCTCGCGCGAGCAGCGCACTCAAGGGCTCCACGCTGAGGGAACGGACCTAGGCTTGAGCCGCTGCCGAGGGGGCCTAATCTGATGTGCGGGAACGAAATTTATCCCCAGAGTTGACTTATTTCTGTAAATGAACAATTCAATGCAAACTTTACTTGAATTCGTTTTGTTTAAATATGCGCCTTTATCCTTACGGTGGCAAAATTCATTATTTTCTTTTATTTAGTTTATCAATCAATGAGAAAAGTGGCGTTTAGTATAGAAATTCCTTTTTATTAGCGTAAACAGTTTTTGTTGAAATGTATAGGTTTATTCAGTTTCTAATTTTTCAGATTTCATGTTATCTGGTATGTCGGAACGTAAGTAGTGCGTACATCCTAGCTGCCCGTAACGACCGAACTAATGATCTTCGTAGAGTACTTCACGATGCTGAAAGACTTGGCAATGAACAAGTTCGCAATGCTTGCCTCAAACGACTCACTTCTAAGAATGTACTTTAGATTTTAGCATACTACAGTACACAGAAGTTATAGAAAATTTAAAATATTGTCTTTGGCTCTTGCTCTAAGAATTAAAAGAAAGTCTGATATAAAATTTTTAGTGACAAGAAATTCTGGAATAAAATTAATCGATACACTTTCAATTGTCCTCTGATCTGCTTTCATATTTATTTGACTTATCTCACAATAATTCAGTTCATTTTAACAGTATGAGTCGTTTTCAATTCAATCTTCTGATACCATAACTAGATAACATACCGCATTTTAGTATTTCTGAGAATAGACATTAATTTCTCATTAAAGTTTCAAGAAAACATGAAATTTTATATAATTTATATCCTCCGAATATAATCCGATTTACTTTATTCTATAAATGTCTGTTACTTTTTAATACCTACATTATTTAATTTAAAAAATTATATATACAAAAGTTGTAATGTTATATATATATATATATACATATATTATAGTATATATAACAATTATTTGTTATATATAGGTATGTTGAAAACTGAAGTCTTGATCAATTTATAACCTCTTGGAAAAATATTCAAATGATTTGATTATGCATTTTGTAATGAATATTTTTATATACCTATTTTACTAATTCTTGGGAAGAAGTAAGGTATGTGGTGCAAGAATTATGTGCAATATATGATTTCTATTAATAAATATTTTAATCTTGAATTAAAAAAACATTTCAAAAGTTTGTTTATTAATCACATAAATAATTATGCATTGCTCCATAGCACAGTATAAATATAAGACAGTACGGAAACTACCTACAGATGCTTGTATCTACACACACAAACATGCTTCAGTTTTTGAGCGTTTGTACATAATTTCCATACTATTCTCATATTTATACTGTGTCAATAATTATTGTAGGCGTTTATGATTTATTAAAAAATATGTGACTTCCTTTCTATATGTCTAGGTATTATATTAGGTTTTACACACTTTCTAATCATTGTTTTAAATGAAAAGTTTAAATAAATATGGAATTTTGTTTTATTTACAAATGTAAATATGTATATAACCAGTATTGTTTTCTATGAGTATTAGAATAGCGCAACATTTTTTCTCATATTAAAAAGTTAATATATAAATATTTTTATAAAACAAATTACAAATTGATATGTATTACCATTAATAATTAATTATATTGGTCTCATAAGAATGTGATATTGAAATTGTTATTCATGAAATAAATACCAATGTAAATATATTAATTGAATTAAGATAATAAAGAAATTAAACAATTTACTAGACATAAAGATTATTTCTTATACAAAATTGTTTTATAATCTAAATAAACACCAATTACTTGAGCTGATATTTTTATTTGGAGAATTAACATAACAAAATAATATATATATATAAAAATGGTGCACCAGACAGATGGTCAATGACTGCACTGTGCCTACACTAGCAACTGTAGACAAGACTCCAACTCTTCAATCTTATACACAAGAGAAGAGCACAGTTCAATGGACCTCGTCCTACGAGCTAGGACATTGCGGTGGTATAATAAACACCTTTTGTACATAACACTAGGTGCACACTTTCCAATCAGTCTCTTGACACATTGTCACAGCTTCTATGTTATTGTGCAGCTATAGCTTTTTTCTTGGGCTTTTTCAGACGCTTCAATCCGTTTACACTCATTTTTAGTAAATTAGAATAGGCAGTACTGAATTTCTCCACATCCCGTTGCTCTATGACAGTTGATATTTTTTTACTACTGGATTGAGCTCTTATTAAGCATTTGTATTCAGGATTTTTAATAGCTGGAGTACCATCTCTCGGCTGAGGTTTGGTGCGACCATCATCTGTAGGAAAAAAATACTATTAAACTAATTTACTTTAAATATATTGATAAAAGAATACTTCACATATACTTACATCTTTTCATTGTCATCGTCACAGATCCAGTTGGACGAGCTTTCTGAAATAACTTTGTCAGCTCTGTTAAAAACTGAAAAACAATTACACATATGTAATAGGATGTTTATTTGATACAGCACCCGAAAAGTAAAGAATTTGTTTACCTCATCATTAGCCAGTAAAACCATTTCAATAATTTATATGTACAATTTATACAAAATAAGTATTAGCAACCAATTGAAGTGAATACTATTGTTAGTATCTTATTTTAAGCATTTTTGTACAGAATTAAAACTAATTGTTCTTTTCGTTGGTCGCGGAATCCACGCACGGACACGTTGTCAACTTTGACAAGTATTGACAAAATTACTACAGTACTAGTGCTGCCAACTTTGAAATATTTATTTGCTGTCATATTTTTATTGTAATAAACAAGGAAGCCATAAATGTTTACTAAAACAATATACATTGATTATATGTGTATATAATCAAAGACTCTATGTATAGTAATGGACTCTATAAACAACACGTAGTAGTCTCTTCTCTTTCTTCCATGATGAAACATATTACTTATTGCCTCATTTTGACAGATATGGAGCAATATCACATGATAACAGATCAAGATGAAGAAATATTGCTAAGCTCAAAATAAATAAGAAGCATATATTCATATCTTAAAAATTAAAATATTAGCTGATTCATACAAGTTTTAATCATTCTTGATAATCGATTTCATAGATTCATTCTCACTTATTTATAAATCTAATTTTGAAATTTTTGGCTACGAAACTTTTATTATAATTTGAGGTCGTACTATTGATATTTAATTGTTACTTAAAAATGTAACTTCTAATGGAGGCAAATATTACCAATGTCTCTTTCGGCATTCAGCAGTGTTAAATTTTCATAGGAGACATTTTTACGTGTTTCATACGAGACATTTTTACGTGACGAATACGGTTTTTTTCGTGCTGCCACTGAAAACGTAGTCAACTTTTATATTTATTGTTTTTAACGATTACTGAAAAATAAACGAAAAAGGGGTTTCTTGAAAAGCTTCATTTCACCAGTTAAGCCATTTTTTACATCTCTTCTACAGAAGTAGTGGTTAACATATTGATTATCTAGCAATTATTATATAATTATCATATTACAAATCGTGGTGGTCGAGTGGTTCGACCTGTGGAATATCAGTCCAATTAAATTGGTAACACTAAACATCGTGAGGAAACCCTTAGAAAAATTTATGGAAATCGCGAATACGTCGTGAGCTGGCCTAGTGATTATGCCTTTAATTTCCTTCGGGAAGAGGCCTATGGTTATGCAATGAATCTTTTATAGTCTGATGACAATGATGAATTGCAATAACGTTAATTTCAGAAATAATTTTATTCGTGATAATTATATAAATGATACATCTGTTATAATTTTATTATAAAGTATAAAATAGAAAATGATAAGAATATTGATTTTTTAATAATACATAGTTGAAGTAAGTGTCATTTGTCCGATAAATATAAAACTTGTCTAATATATATAAATAAGGAATAATATATATAAGGAATGAATAAGGTAACATAGATGTAATTTTTGTAGGAAACAAATGAGATACAGTGACTGGTTGAAAAAATAATACATCTAATTTTTTTTCTTTCTCTCTCTCCACTTTATCGACGTTCCTGATCGAAATTTGTAGTTTATCTCGAATGTATTTCATTAGTTAAAATTTTATTTTGGGCAAACGCTGTCGTCGTTAAGCCAATCTTCTAGTATTATATAATATACATATGAAAAAAATATTTTATTTTACATGTGATTATCTCTTGCGTGTGCGTAAATAATTTGACTTCACCATTTCGATGAATGTTCTAATTTAATTTGACTATACATTGAAGTTTTAACAATGTTGAAACCTACAAATATTGCCATATAGAACCTTTTTTTTTCTCTCAATCTGACTACGCTATTGACCTAGCAAGGTCTTAACAGCTTCACTGGACTACAAATATATGAACCATTTTTAGTGTATCTATGTATGTTTGCTGAATTTCGCTGTAGCCTAAACTTTCTTAGCCTTATTATTAACTGTACTTGTTATTCTACCGTTACTTGTTAGCAAAGTTCGAATATAGCTAGTAAAATTAATTACGTTACGCTATTACCCTTCAGAAAGAAGTTACCGAGCTTCGTATTATGTTTGAGATTTATTACAAAGAGTACACCTTTTTGCTCAGTTTACGTACTTAACTGATATAGAAAGCCTCATCTAAAACGACTATTCATTTGGTTGGAATATACAAAAGCAGCTGTTTTTCTTATAAATATTTGTCTAAACTAATAAGTAATATGCTTGAGAGAAACTTAGTTCATCATTATTTCATTCACAATAACAAATTCATAATGTTGACGGAATCGAAATTACCTCAATATAATAATTAGTTGTTCTTATTATTCTAGTACATCTTTATTTGCTTTGAGTGGTTTTCATAAGTTGAAGATAACAATAGTAAAAAAAATAAAACATTCATCTGTCTGTTACTCGATCTAAGAAATGAGATGATATATTTATTCCTAATAGTGAAATAAGTTCAAATTTTATGTTATAAAAAAACTAATAGGTATCTATTTTGATTATCAGTCATAGATAGTGGATCTCCTTATACATCTCTTTTTTTTCGAACTGATTACGCTATTGTCCTAGCAAGGTCTTAACAGTTTCACCGGATTAAAGTCTTATTACATATCTTTTTCAGTTATTCCATTACGACTATACTTCGACCGTGTAATAAAACACTTCTTATAACGGCAAGTACTACTATTCTACAAACATAGTACATCTATTCTAAGGTGAAAATTTCTACACCGTAGAACATATACAAGACTCGAACGTATTTGACTTAAATATTGCGTTTATTAAGTACTAGCTGACCCGTGCAACTTCGTCTGCACCAAATTGGTTATCACTGGTTTCAATTGTATTTTCAAACGTGAAAAAATTGAATAAAACTAATACCCGATTGCAGCCACAACTACCGTTTCCAGTTGTGAATCCAAACAATCCACGGATTAACTGAAACAGTACCAGATTACATGTGATTTTTTTTAAAATAAGCCTAGTACCCGTTCGTAGCATCATTTACCACTCCGTTGTTTGTAGTCCGGTGAAGCTGTTAAGACCTTGCTCGGTCAATAACGTAGTCATTTCGAGAAAAAAAATCATCTACCAGGATAAATAAACATCTCTACGACTTACTTTCTCATAAATATCTTCAACTTGTATTAAAACCTTTTTGTACTCCATTGTATTAAAGAAAAATATATGAACACGGTATCGAAACGTCAAAATTATCGTGCAGAAGCGTGAACTGTCACTTGCTTGAAACTATTATTTAAGAGTTATAAATTGTTTCGAAAACGTATTCTAAATATATTTATAAAATATTTTTATAAATAATCTTTGTACCACTCACAACATAGTACCTTTTAGTAATTTATCCATGTTAGTATGTTTCTATTGTAGATTATTCTACGTTGTTACACTAAATATTTGTCATTAAATTTATATCGTGTATTTGTCATACTTGATATTGGCGAAATTACCTACATAGGCAGAGGCCATACCAGAAAGAATCAATCAAGCCAGTTTTATATATTATATTCATCCGAACAACAGGCTACCTGGTTGCCGGCAAGAGTTGCGTTTATTTGTGCATATCGTACCTTTACTTTACTTTAATTTAAGGATGTTTTTTTTACTAACTTTCAAACGTTATTAAAATGGAATTATTATTGAAAGACATTTTTGGTATTGACAATAATGTGCTTGATGGTATTTTTTGGAAATAAAAATAAAATGTTAGAATAGCAGTGATTTTATTATTACTATATTTGAATATAAATAAGTACAAATTTCATCTTTCACACTAATTCAGTTATTAACTCAATATTTAGATCGATTTATTGCTATAAAAATAATATGTGTATAGAATATAGCTATAGGTATAGTTTAGTGCAGCACTGGCTGCACGATAAAGGTAGCGATAATTGTGGCAACGTATGTTATCGACGCATTTTTTTTTCGAAATGTATACGCTGTTGACCTGGAAAGGTCTTTACAGCTTCACCGAACTATTGAGGCGAGCGCTGAAAGCACTCAACCGACTTGGGATGTTTGGGCGAACAACTCAAGGGTACACGGCACATCTCGGCTTGGACTGTCGCCTGTTTTGTGCAAAAATCCCGACCTATCTGAGCAAACCTAAGCTAAGCTATCTGGATATACGTATATAAGTTATTAAAACATGCATGTGTACCAAGCATGCCTGCCTCAACAACTCCTTTATTTATAAAATATATCAGAGAGTATATAAATGATTGTTTATAAAGAACTGTGTCTGACTGTAATAAATTCATGCTTAATTAAAAGTTTAAAAGTTACTGAAAAAAATGTTCCTAAACCTATTCATAAATCAAAATGCGCATTGAACATACAACGTTAACCGGCTACCAAGTGTCCTTTCGGGCTAATACCACTCTCTCACAGAAAACCGACGTGAAGTAACAGTGCTTGCATTGTAGTGTTTCGTTTGGTCAGTGAGAGCGCCGGAGGCCCACCTCTCTTCTCCTTTCCTCCTTTGCCTTCCCTTACCCTCCCCCATATAAAGGTTGGCAACGCACTTGCGACAAACCTGGTGTTGCTAGAGTCTATAAAGGATGGTGATCACTTAACATCACGTGACCCACCTGCTTGTTTGCCTCCTATGACATAAAAATATATATATATTGATATATTAAAGAACCAGGTATTTTAAAATTCTTGTTCTTTTAACGTTGCCGGCTCTTGTACTAAGGTGTCGCAAAAAAGTCTAGTTACGTTAACTACAAATTTTTGTTTTTCGTTATCCTGGAGAACCCCTTGCGTTTTATGGGACAAAAAGTATCCTGGATGTAGCCTTGTGATATCAGTTATTACTGTGTTAACTCTCGTTAAGATTGGTTCTGTACTTTCAGAGTAATACGGGTTTAGATTCTAGACTTTAATCCTTTATCCTGAAGAACCCTTTGAGTTTTATGGGACAAAAAGTATATTTGATGTAATCTCGTAGTATTAGTTACCACTATGTCAAGTTTCGTCAAGATTGGTTCAGTAGTTTCAGAGTGATGCGTGATCATAGGGACAGACAGACAGACAGACAGACAAAAATTGTAAAAAGATTATTTTTGGCTTCTATACCGATAACATAGTCTACCCTGATTAAAATTTTCAAAAAATATTTAATGTACAGATTTCGACTTGTTACAGTTTTATTATAGTATAGATGTCATGAAGTATGCTATATTAGCTACCAATGAACTTCAATCAAATATTTTAATTTGTTATTACCTTAGTAATGTGTGATTTAGTATCTAATTAAATAAATATGCCATACAACATAATACTGTATACATATTGAATTACAGCTGATATTTGTCTGAGATAAATATACAGTGTTCAGTGCTTCGTGTAGCGTGTATACGCTACTATATGTAGGTAAGCACTTATAAAATTTCGCTTTTTATTAGTACCTATCACAGAGTACTTTATATTAATGGAAATAGAGACGTATCTTCACGGTCAAAAGTGGCAACGTTACATAGCGACATCTAAACCCTAAAGTTGGAACTTATAGTCAGTATACATACCTTTAGCTATTAGGTAGCTATATATAGACTACTATACCCACTAGGGTATACACTTCAAACTATAAAAATAGTATATATAATACAAAGTACTCTGTAGTATATATGCAACATAAACTAAAAATTAAACCACTTTTATTTATTGTTTCATGCGCTGATACTATTTACAAAGTTTAAAAAAAATATTACGAAATTGAATATAAAGTACCAAAACTAAATAAAAAATCAAATTTTTAGCCATAATGAATCGTTACAATGATCTTATATTAACCTATCTACATA
Organism: Antheraea mylitta; assembly: GCA_014332785.1. Classification (NCBI taxonomy): domain Eukaryota; kingdom Metazoa; phylum Arthropoda; class Insecta; order Lepidoptera; family Saturniidae; genus Antheraea; species Antheraea mylitta. Next base: position 3,464,246 of record JACEII010000006.1, read on the forward strand.
TTTAGGTAGTAGTTTAGTAGATTAACAAGTTACAATTACAGGATTTATTTTGATTAAAATACAAAGTGGGTCATTTCACGTGAAGCTGCCAACGGGAAAAAGGTGAGGTTCTGAAATTCGTTCGTATTGAGCCTAATTGTACTTCTAATAGGTGTGAATGTGAATACACAATTACTATATTTTATCATATTTATTAATCAATTTATGGACTACTAAAGAACATTTGAAATTCGATTTATTTGAAGTTGTTTTTCGTATGGAAGAAATTTAATATACAATACTAAAGGCAGCGATATATGTAGTGGATTAATTGTTATTTTTTAAAATAAATCGAAACTTGGTAAAAATATTGTTTAAATGTACAAAACCGGAAGTAAAATTTTCAAACGAAATTTGAAGGTGAACGTTTTTTATAATTATCTTTTATAGTAAAACTTAGCTTAAAACAAACATAATATATACTAGAGGACGACATTGGCTAGGGAGATAGATTAGTTAATTTTCACGTAAATTGCCTCAATATTAAAATGTAGCATCCTATTTGGGCTTATGTAACTCATAACGAGCACTTAAAGTACTCTCGAAATAAATATAGTATAAATAAATAAGTATAAATCTGAATAGAATTTTTTGTAGAAAGTAGAAATAAATAAGAATTTTACGACTAAAGGCGATCTACGATTATATAGTTACATGAAGGTTTCTAAATTAGATTAAATCAGAGTTATATACTAGAAAAAGATAGCAGCTTGGTGGTGAGAATTTCATATTTTGCATATAATATTTTTATCAATTTTAGTTTTTTTTTAAAGAGCATTTAATCGTCTAAATAAATTGCTGTGTTTGATATTATATTAAAAACTTGTTCAATTCAAAAAACTACTACCCATAAAATCCGAATTTCAACTGTGACTGTTTTTAAAAGCTTGACAAATAAACATGATAGAAAAAACAACTTGTGCCTACACAGTCACACCTACTAGAAGTCCAATTAAGCTCAATATGGACGAATTTCAGAATCTCAACTTTTTATCGTTGTCCGCTTTATGTGAAATGCCCCTAGTGAAAACATTTGTAGCTATATTTCAATATTTTTTTATCCATAATTATTGCAATGACTTTGCATTTTACCAATACTGTTACTACAATCTTTTACGTTTAATACATTTATGGAAATGTTTTTTTGCTTTCATTTGTAATATATCTTCGTAATTATCATAGTTTATTTTTCCATTAAGTATCTTATTTAAATTTTTACAGTAGTTATGAATAAAAAATCTACTTGATAAATTACAAATAAAATTATTCAAATGTTCTCTATGATATTTACATTTAATAAAATCAAAATCGATCAACATGTGAATAACAGTTTTTACAAAACATTTGATATTTTTTACTAGCAAATGTTTTCTTAATATTTCATCAAAAATATCCTGTAAATTGGATGTACACTCTATCATAGCTTCGCTTGGCTACAAAACCACCTTTGGCTAGTATACTCTCTGTATTTAATATATTCATATCACTTATGCACTGTACACAACCATTAAATTTTTTTTTTGCTTTCTCGAGCAAAATATCCGGCAACATATATTAGAGCCCCAATTACACTAGGTGATTGTTTTTCATTTAAAGGAGTAAAATTGATCAAGGGTATTTCTGTAAAATCGCATGTCCGCGTGTCTGTGCAGTCCTTAGGAACGACTAGAGTATACAACGATTGACAAAAATCTTTTTCACAATTTGCTCCGGGAGCATGAACACTAGATAGATTATTAATGAGTGCTGAAGTATATGCAGAATCAAAATTTTGAGGTGTGGGATTATTATTGCGGCACCCATGGTCATTTATTGTGTAAAGAATTTGGTGTTACTGGCCCCAAAAGTGGTTTTCCATTTCTTCTTTTCTTTCCAAAACTGCCATTTATCGAGTCGAACAAATTATCAAAAAAAAAAGAATGAGGTCTGCTGTTTCCTTACACTCGGAAGGAAGAATTTTCTTGTCTGAAAAACAAATGTTGTAAATACAAATTATTATACTTTTCTAAAACATCGCATATTTAAATGATAACTAATAAAACCTTAATACAAATAGCTTGCTGCAAATATTGTCGCGAATGACTTCGTAGATATTTTTTACATTTTAAGTTAAAATAAAATAGAAAAACTGATAAGTAACAAATAATTGGATTGGTTATAATGTACATTTTAATTAAAAGTATGATATAGATTTTCCTACAAGATGTTTTTGTATATTTTTATTATTTAAAATTATTTTTAGTTCAGATTTATTATTTATATAACATCTAGTGAAAAGTATAACCATTCAGTTGTACTGTTTTATGTCTTAGGTTCTTTTTAACTATCTACTACACATGTATTTTAAAGAACTATAAATTACCTGCAAGGTAACCCATATTACTGGCTACTGTTCTGCTGAAAATTTGACTGGCATATTTAACTTTCATTTCTGGGATTATATTTTTTATTACATGTTTTTCTGTGAGCTTTTGTATCAGTCTTACATTTTTGTATCCAGGATTTTCTTTTAATAACATGTGAATATGTTCCCATTTAGCCGTTCCATTTACTTTATTGAACATATATTTTAAATCTTTTGTTAATAAATTGTTTCGTATACATTTCAATAAATGTGGTGGGCCATACAATGGTACAATCTCCGCATCATTGACGATGATTATGTTTTGTCTTGGTTCTACCCCTTGTCGTAACAAAATACTTTGTGCTTCTTGTATTAATATTTTTAATGCATGTCTATTATTTGTGCTCTGATCACATACTGTAGCAATTACAATAAATCCTACTCTTTGTAATTCTGCAATAACAAGTTTTATTTGTTTTGCAAGTTCTGGTCCTTTTGTGGCACTAGCGGAGAAAGTATAGACCACAGGTTGCTTATAGTTTTTTAACACACCTCTCACCATAAATACTTGTGCGTGATCTGCAAAATCAGATTTCTTTTCTTGCCCATTCGTTACAAAACCAATTACTTCTTCTTTCCTTTCATTGTACATAACATGCGCATTTGCTCTGTGAGACTACCCGGTCGATACCTATCTCGACGGCCGAGGACGTTGAGCTCCTTGCAAACAATCTCTGCGGCTGCATAAGTAGCGCCCTACTTGAGGCAACGACCACAGCATCGTCGCACACAGACCGCGTGTGTGGGAGGTACCACCCCCTACCCGCGTGGATTCAGGCACTTATTGCCGAAAAGAGGACGCTACATCGACAGTGGCAGAGAACACGCTGCCCTTTGCAGAAGACTAGGCTTAATAACCTGGTTGAGCGTATCAAGAACGCCCTAGACGACCACGCCACAGAGTCGTGGGAACGTCATGTCGAGTCCATACACGGGAATATGCCCTCTATCCACCGTCTATGTAGACAATTATCCGCAGAGAAGCCACCTGTAAAACCCCTTATTGACGCCGATGGAAACCGACGTTATCGTGCGATTGACCGTGCGGAAATTTTCGCCGACTATTTAGAGCGCCAATTTACGCACAACCCGGTCAAAAACTTAGAACACGAAACCGAAGTTAACAGACATGTTAGAAACCTCCTAGAAGAGCCACAGACTGACAAAGTACCGGCCTTCGTCTCTCCGGCCCAAGTAAGGAAGGTCATCAACACACTAAGCGCCAGAAAAGCCCCGGGAGCGGATCGTATGTCGAATGCAGCGCTGCGCCACTTGCCGGCTAAGACCGCCGCCGCACTAGCGCGCCTGTACATGGGAATACTACGCACGGGTCATTCGACAGCATGGAAAACCGGACGAGTCGTCATGATTCCGAAGCCGAGTAAAAAAACAACAAAACCCGAGAGCTATCGTCCGATAATCCACCTGAGCACTGTCTCTAAAGTGTTCGAGAAGTTATTACACCGGCAACTGACTACTCTACTACCACCCAGAGAGGAACAGTTCGGTTTCCGCGCCCAGCACTCAACCACGCTACAATTGTGTGAGTGACACACAAGATGTCGGATTGTGCCAACAGAGGGTACTATTTTGCGGCTGTTTTCCTGGATATGGAGAGGGCATTCGATAGAGTATGGCATGAGGGACTGCTATACAAACTGTCAATGTCCCCTATACCCAGGAAAACCGTCAAACTATTGGCTTCCTACCTGAGTGACCGTCGAGTGGTAGTGGCGGTCGAGGGGGTATCCTCGACGGAACGCCCGGTACGCGCTGGGGTACCCCAGGGCAGTTGCCTGTCGCCTGTGTTTTATGTGCGATATACCGACGACATTCCCCGGGTCGGCCGGGCAGAGTTAGCGTTGTTCGCGGATGATGCGGCGTATTTTGCGTCATCAACAAACAAAAAATACGCCGCAGACTACCTGCGTCCGACTATGGCGGCTCTGCCCGACTGGCTTGATCGGTGGAGATTGACGGTCAATGTCGCCAAAACACAGGCGTTCATCACGGGTGCACACCCGTATCCACCGCCACTACTCTTACAGGGAGAAAGCGTGCCATGGCTGAGGCATGCCAGATACCTGGGAGTCCAAATCGATGCACAAATGAGTTTTGTCAAACACGTCGACTATATAGTCGGGCGTGTAAAAGCCACGAGAGCTCTGCTCCAACCGATTCTAGCATCCAGATTACCCCTAAAATCAAAGCTAGCTATATACAAGACGTACATAAGGACCCGTTTGACATACGCGGCACCGGCATGGTACGCCTACGCATCCAACTATCAACGTGAACGCCTACGTGTTCAGGAGCGATCGTGTTTAAGAACGATCGTAGGGGCACCTAGATACGTCAGAAATGCTACCATCATGAAAGACCTCCAATGGGAGGACCTAGATGCTTTCATCAAAAGACTTGCAACAGCCTTATTCCGGCGGGCGGACGCAACAAGTTTCCCGCTTGTGAGAGGAATTGCCCCACTCCACGCGCGACCACCCGATCGCCGGACAAAACCGTCGCCTCGCAACCTGGCCATTCCAGAAGAGGAAGGCCACCAATAAATGAGGTTACAAATACCAATTGATTACCCAACACAATCAAGATAACCAACCGCTGAAGAGCAATAAATCCAAGGACCGGCTCGTCTTAACGAGCTGCGAAGAAACTACTGCAAAAGGCAGAAAGCCTTGATCAGTTCCCTCACCCGCCTACACATTGGGTAGGTTGAGATGACCGCCGCGAGAACCTGCCACGATTTGTAGCGGCCCCCGGCGAGCTTAAGTAGTCGGCGGCTATACCGTAACGAGAACCGCGACAACATTTACAATTTTTAAACATTACGATTCTCATTTTCACTATAAATTTCGTACATTTCTCAAAATATCTTTGTAACTATAATTTACACCTATATGTGTGATGCACGGTTAGATTCGTCTCGAAAAGCTCTATACAGTTGCCTAGATTATATCTAGAATATCTGAAAAGTTATACGACAAAAATATGTGATTTTACAACAATTCTCGATTTTTCCAATTTTTACTTTGGCCTTTTTTGGCCTTTCTGAATAATTTAATTATACAAATGTGCGATATTGTTTGATAATATACTATTTTAAACAAGATTTATGCAAAAATAAGTTCAATTTTAACAATTTTCGAGAAGTTACGAATTACGATTTATGAATGTTTACTTTTACAAATATTGACATTTTATCATAATTTTTATACCTACGCATGCCTATTAATATAAAAACGATTAATATAATTCAATTATTATGATATCTCAACTAATTACGACAAAAAACGCTAATTAATGTTTCTAAAATGACTTCATTCGAATCGTCCTCACAGCACGGTACGCGGTGCCAGACCCATAGATAAGATACTATATACTAAGAGCCAGACCGATACGTGACGCGCGCATCAATACATTTTTACTATTTTGCTGCGTCGCTAACAAATAATTTTCACAAAGCACTGCACTAAAAAACGTATGATATCGGAGGAGCAAAGCTCTACTCAACGAATTTCAAAACGACAAATAGTACAGAGGCACAGAAGTGAAAAAAGCAGACGCAGACGAAACCACAAGAGAGGCAAGCAAGCCAAACATAGTTTTTTTTATTTTTTAACTTTATTTTTGGCAATCAATCTTTCAGATTATTACTGCCATTGTCGAGTAATCAATAATATTACAAGCGTCGCACGATCATTACAATATCAAGCGTCGTGTCAATCAATATTCTAACAAGATGGTGGATCTCTTGTTAGAACCCTCCAGGGAGTTTTTGTGGCACCTCAGAATTTCATGCTCCGTGGTATTATTTCCCATTCACTTCACTTATGCACGTTAAACTAACCATATTACATAAAACACCACCAACTTTACACAATATAGAGTCAAGTAACACAAGATTATGAGTAAAATATAAAATCCACTACATGACAGACTGAAATCCCGCCAAAAACTCCAAACATAGTTGATAGTAGCCATTTTAAAGTTCAGTATTGTCAGCAGCAATTTACAAAAATACTCACCTTAAAACAAAATTCTACTAAAATCGTTAGTAAAATTTTAACACATAAATATATTTATGTGTAGATTGTCAAAACATAACACAAATAAAATATTATAATTACTATTATAATGATAATATTATAATTTTAAGATCGTAATGAAAGTGAATTATGTAAAATTATTACCATTTTTTTTTATTGGTAATGACAGAACATTTACTTAAAATATTGATATAGTGACATCTAACAAATTTTATAGGAAACATAGCATAAAAGCGATATCCATAGATAAGATACTATATACTAAGATACTATACTCTTTGGCTGCCTAAGAGTAGTGACGCTAGTGTCGAGTCGTCTGCGTTCATTTGAATCTTAAATATAAAGTGTCTCGTGTTCTTTAGTGTACAAAATTTGCTATACAATGACCACTCATGGTAAGAGTTTCTTTTAATCAGTAATCACTAATATTTAATTATTTATAGAATCGACTCTGTTTTCTTAAGCGCTTTCTTTTTTTTCGTATTACCTTCTTCCATTTTTATTAAATTCGTATTGTAAGTTTGATGATTTTAATGATATAAACAGGAAATCTAAAGTATTTAGTATAAGTTCTTATATTTTTGAACCCTAGACAACTCATTGATTTTCAGTAATAAATCACTAAAGAATCGTACTGTTTGGTAACCCCGTGCTCTTTGTTGATAAGTTATAAAAATTAAAGCTATAATGCTAATAAATAATTCGAACATGAACGAAAAGTAGATAAAAACATTCCTATGTTTACCACAAACTCATCGCGCGCTAAGATAATAATCTAACGGTTATCAAGGTGTTTTCATAGTAGGTATTTAATAACGAACGTTCCAGAAAGTATGCATGGGTACTATAGCTACTATTTTTTTTTCTTTTTCCCGAACTGACTACGCTATTGACCTAGCAAGGTCTTTACATCTTCACCGGACTACTAAGGTGAGCGCTTAAGGCACTCAGCCGATTTTATATTGGCAACCAGCTCAAGGGTGGACGGCACACCTCGGCTTGGCTGGCAACAGCCCGTTGCATGCAAAATCGCGACCTATCTTAGCAAACCTAGCTAACTATTCATATATGTTTGAGTTGTTGAAACGTATATGTGTACCAAGCATATCCGCCTCAACAACTCCTCCATGTATTTTTGTCGGAAAAATTGAGAGTTTTTCAGTTTGATAAGGAAAAAAATTTAACAAAAATAACCCTTCCACCAAGATGTGTAACGTGTAGGCGTGCACATGTGTGGAGGTGATCGTGTAGTGTTGTGGCAGTGATGTATGGGTGTGTCACCGTATCGCGCAAGCAACGCGCTCAAGGGCTCCCTACCGAGGGATCGAACCTAGGCTTGAGCCGCTGCCGTGGGAGGCCTAATCGGGTGTGCGGGAGCGAAATTAACCCCCAGACCGCGGTGGCGCGATCGGTGGTTACGCGGGCGTGGGCGTGAGCACACTCTGTTTCGAGGGACAGGCTGGTACTGATCGTTCGCTGACGTGATATCGTCGGGAGGATCGGTAAAAATATGTCGCGGACGTCTTCTATACCGTCCAGCGTTGGGTACGGGTTCGAAATTAGCGGCGGATACCACTAACGGACTAGGATGAATCGCGGCTCGCTCGAAATAACTACTAGTAAGTGATTTAATATACGCCCAGATGGACGGCATCTCTAGGTCCCTGTGGAGATCCGCCTTCCGGATGAACCAAGAAGCACCGGTGATTTTACGCAGAACCCGGGTCTGCAAAACCTGAAGCTTATTGAGGTTATTCGCGTGGGCAAAGACCGGACAACTATAAGTCATAATTAGACGAATACAGACTTTATATATTGTGAGCTTATGTCTGAGGGACAGTTTGCTCTTCTGACAGAGTAAATAATGGAGGCGACTCAAGACCATAGCGGCTTTGTCTCGCACTCTCTTAATATGTGGCTCAAACGTTAAATGATTGTCTAATGTGACGCCGAGATACTTGACCTCGGTGGTCCAAGGTATATCGGTTTTGTATAGCCTTATGGGTTTCAACTTGTTATCGCGATATCTAGGATCGAAGAGTATCGCGGCACTCTTATCGGGGTTAATACCTATACGCCATCGAAGAAACCAATCACCGAGTGTGCTAACGGCTTTTTCGATGCGATCTCTGAGAACACTTGGCCGCTAGCCAGAGGCGTAGATGACTGTATCATCAGCATAAGAAACTTTTTTTTTTTTTTTACGTGTGGAAATCCCTTATGGATACCCACCCTCCCTGGGGAGAGGGTGGGTTATGTCCGACTCGCACGGACTAAAACCCCACGGTGTACGTCTTCCGCTATTGTTGGGGCGGCACGAGATCTCTATAGACTTCATCGTGCCGCCCCAGCGGTGTGGCCCAGCGGCAGAAGTGCCGCCGCCGGGCCTGGTCTTGTAAGGAGACAGCCGGGTACACACCGGCCGTCTCCTTCTCGTCTGCAGGATCTGTGCAATGGGAAGGTGGGGCCCCAACTCCACCCGTCCCTAGGTCCGGCTACGGTGGCGGGAGGAGGCGGTCAAACTGCCGCCTCCTCCTGCCTGTCCTCCTTTGGCGGAGAGGGTCGCTTAGCGGATCCTTCTCGCGGGCCCTCTCCGCCGCCTCCTTGTGCGAGACGACTTCCTCGCAAAAGGAGGCAACTGTGTACCATATATATCCTCGCTACCGAGCATAGCCGCAACCACGCCCGGCAGTGAGAGATCCCCTCCTACCGCCGCAGCCAGAATGCGGCGCTGTTCCTCCCACGCAGCACACTCAGATAATGTGTGCTGCGCGGTGTCCGGGTTATCGCCGCACTCGTGGCATACGGCGGTTGGCTCCCGGCGCGCTATTCGGTGCAGGTACCAACCGAAGCACCCGTGCCCGGTCAGCACCTGCACCAGACGGAACGTCAGGGAGCACCATCTTCGACTGCACCAATCCAGCAGGACCGGGCGGACGGCCTCGATTGTATATTTACCATACTGCACGTCCGCCAGGTCCTGCTTCCACCTCTCTATCATCCTACCTCTTTCCAATTTCCTTCTCTCCTCTATTTCCCTGGGAGCTGGAGACTCCTCTGACCGCTTTTTAGCCGCCGTATATTCATAAACGGCGGCCAGCACTTGCGCCTCCAGCTCCTAGGGAAGGGAGCCAGCCAGCACCATGGCCGCCGCCGAGGACACCGTGCGGTACCCTCTTATTGCCCTCAACGCCACGGTGCGCTGCGCATTACGCAGCGCTCGGATATTGGTGGCGCTGAGGGCGTCCACCCACAGCGGTGCCCCGTAGGAGGCCATCGAGTGAATGACCCCCATGTAGAGGTGGCGGCAGGCGGCACCCGGCCCCCCCGTGTTGGGGAGGAGTCGTCCGAGGGCCCCTGCCGCCCAGACTATCCGCGGTCCGAGCCTCTTAAAGTGGGGCTCGAACCGCCAGCGTCCGTCCAGGGTGAGGCCCAGGTATTTCATATGGGTCCCCACCCTGACACGGACGCACTCCACACAGATGTGGGCCCCCGGAGGTGGCCCCTTCCGAGGCCCATGAAACATAAGGGCCTCGGTCTTATTGAGGGCCACCTCGACGCCCAGCCTTCGAATGCGCCCGACCACCAGAGTGACGGCCTGTGTGGCCAGGCGCATCAGATCGTTGAGATCTCCCCACCGGGCTACGACTAGGGTGTCGTCCGCGTAACATATGAGGCGCGCTCCAGAAGGGAGCGCGCCGCGGAGCACCCAGTCGTAGCCCACGTTCCACAGGAGTGGCCCTAACGCCGACCCCTGTGGAACCCCTCGCGCCGTATTGCGCCGGACCATCTGACCTTTGGCGTCCATGAAGGCGACCTTTCTTCCGTCGAGGTACGCCTCGAACAGCCGCCGCAGATACGGGGGCACTCCGAAAAAGCGGAGCGCCTCACGTATGACGCTATGCGGCAGGCTGTTGAAGGCGTTGGCGATGTCCAAGGACACCGCCAATAACCTTTCACCCTCAGAGGTCGCCTCCGTGGAGACCCTCTTCAGGAGGGTCAGAGCGTCCAGCGTGGAACGCCCCGACCGGAAGCCGAACTGCGTGTCCGACAGGTTCGGCCCTACTTCCTCTAGGTGCCGGACGACCCGAGAGGCAACGATCCTCTCGAGCGCCTTCCCGGTGTCGTCAAGCAATACGAGGGACCGGTACGCGGACACGCAGTCCGGAGGGCGGCCTTCCTTCGCCATTAGGCAAAGGCGCCCCGTCTTCCAGGGCCTCGGGAACTGCCCGACCGCAAGACAGCGGTCAAACAGCTCCCGAAGCCACCCCCGAGATGGTCCAGCGCAAGGACAAGGACCCGACCCGGGACCCGTCAGGACCGGGTGCCTTACGTCCGGCGGTGTGGAGGCGCTCAATCGCGCTCCCCATCTCCATCCCTCATCCCCATTGCTCGCTCCGAGTCGAGACGGCCGATCGTCCAACGGGGGAACTTCGCCCCCGTCCGGGGGCGGGTTATCGGCACAACGTGGGAGGTGGAGACCTCGAACCTGATGTATCGGTGGTCCGATAAGGTCTCCACTTCCTCCATCACCCTCCACCCCCGGATACGGCGTGCGACCGACGGGGAAGCGAATGATACATCTACTATGGAACCCCCGTCTTGTCGCACGCACGTGTAAACGTTCCCCCTGTTGAGGAGGGACAACCCATGTTGGGCTGCCCACTCCTCAAGGGCCACGCCGCGTGGGGTCGTGGCCACCGCTCCCCATGCCCTAGATTTGGCATTAAAATCACCAAGTACGACGATGGGGAGTGGCTCGAGCCGCCTCACGACCGGCCCCAGCGAATCCAGGAAGGACTCGAAATCAATCAGGGGCCGATTCGGGGAGAAGTAAACCCCGAGGGTCGCAAGACCCCACGAGGCGGCCGCCACGAACCCAGAGCTCCTCTCCTTGACAGTGAGAGGCAGTCCCCCCGGACAATACAGCCACGGAGCCGTCCAGGTCTCCGGCACAGTGAGGCTGGTCCGGAACGCAGTACGGCTCCGAGACAACAGCGACATCTATTTCCCACTCCGCCGCCGTCTGCAGGAGAAGGTCCCGAGCAGCGGCGGAGTGGTTTATGTTAGCTTGAAGGTAGCTGCTGTGTGTGTAGTCCATTAACTAGTTACAGCAGCTACCTCCATTTGTGCCCCTTTCATAAGAGGCAGCTTTTCCTTCACAGGAGGAGGCCTACAGTCGCCCCCTCCCATGATGTGCCCCGCTGACCTGCCAGCCTCCGCGCAGACGACGCATTGCGGTTTGCTCGCTTTGCAAGTGTCTGCGCGGTGGCCATCTTCCCCGCAGCGGAAGCAGGCCTCCTTCCGGTATGTGGTCGACGGGCACTTCGGCCGGGTATGGCCCAAGCCCATACACCTATAGCACCTCAGGGGCCTGGGTTCCAGGTGCAGGACTCGGGCCATACTCCAACCCATCTGGAGGAGCCCGGCTTCGACAAGCTTCCGCGCCGCGTCCGCGTGGAAGGAGATGAACAAGGAGTTCCCTCCCTCTCCCCGGGCGTGAAGCTTGCCCACTCTCATGTCAGCGAGCTGGCATCCACTGGCTTCGACGATTATCTCGGTGGCTTCCTGCAATGACACCGAGATGTCGATACCGGTCACACGGATGTCAGCTCGCCGGACCGGGCGCACCACGTCAGCCAGTCCCTCCAGCGCAACCCTCACCCCGGAGGCCAACTTTTCTAAGTGCTGGGGCGCTAGGGAGCCGGGCACCTGCAGCACTTTTGCCCCCGTCAAGCTCGTTCGCACCTTCAGGTCGGAGATGCCGCACTCTGAGAGTGACACCTCCTTTCCGGCCTTGAGGAGAACGTCGGCGTAGGTAACCCCCAAATTCTCCGCCTCCGGCCGCAGAGTAACCAGGACCGCGGCCGAGCAAGGGGGGGCCTATTCTTCGCCCTCCTTCTGCGCCTCTTCTTCTTGGCCTTACTCGCCTTCTGGGACGAATTCGGGGCCGGGCCTGCTGTAACAAGCCCCTGGGCCACCCTCTTCTTTTTGTTCCGGCGTCGTGTAACAACAGTCCAGGCTTCCGACTCCGTCTGGGCCGTGACTGTAGGAGGCGATACAGGTCTTGGAGCTGGCACTTGAGCGAGGGACCCGCCAGATGCGCCTTTTCTGGGGACACTGCCTTTCTTCACCACGACGCATTGGCGCTCCATAATCCCCGCCACTGGTTTCGAGACTTTAGGAGCTGCCCTTTCTTCGTCGACCGCAAGTGACGGGCCCTGTATCCCTGGGGGCAAGAGTCGGTCCTCTATCCCGGCAAACTTTGCATCAAGCATGCCTGCAAAGGTGTGCTCCAGCTTCGCCACCATCGCAGCTAGGGCATCCTCCCATTTTCGGGGCTTTGCCGGGGGAGGCGGTGGAGGTATTGGCGGCGGAGGTATCGTCTTCTTTTCGTTCGCCTCACGTCGCCAAGCGAGAATCTCCGAGTTTTGATTCTCCACCTGGTTCCGGAGATTGCGGTTGTCTCGCAGTAAGCACCTCGTTTCCTCCGCTTCCGTACGAATCAGCATAAGAACCTACCTCGACTCCCGGGAGCTTAGGTAGGTCGCTGATAAACAGGTTGAAGAGGGTGGGCGCGAGTATTGAGCCTTGTGGCACACCTGAGCGTATCGGACGGGGCGATGAGAGTTCGCCGTCTACTCTAAAACGGAAGGTTCTATCGGTGAGATAATCACGAATGATATGAACTAACCTATCGGGTAAACCGGCTTTATTTAACTTGTATATGAACCCTTTGTGCCAGACCTTATCGAAGGCCTTGGCGACATCGAAAAAGACAGCTATTGTTCGTTTCGGATTAGTGTTTTTCACGGGCGGATCCGGCTCCGGATGCGGATCTTTATTGAAATTAGAAAAAACGTACTCCGTAAGTCGGAGTACTTATCTGGACAAGAATGTTTGGCGCGAAATCCAAACTGCTCAGGCGGTATTAAACTAAGGTCGGAAATCTTAACTTGGAGATGGTTCAGAAGGAGCCGCTCGTAAAGTTTGCCTAGAGT
>JACEII010000006.1:3509317-3617656 GCA_014332785.1 Antheraea mylitta
GAATTTAGGAGAAGGCAAGAGGGGTTTTATAAAAAGGGCCTCCATTACATAAATTAGTATATATTTTTTATAAAGAATGATTTTATTACACTTTTTGCTGAGGTGACTGAAATGCCATTCTTTTCCTAATAAGCAACAGTATTGTGGTAAAAAATTAATTGCGAGTAATACGAACTACTGACAAGGATGAAACTGGCTCCTTTTAGCACAAACACCACAAAACACATTTATAATTCATGATCAAAACCATAGGAGCTTGCAGTTTTCGTACACTTATGTCCTGTTTTAACCCCGGCCCTGATATCTCTTAATTTAAGAATAGAAAGATTTTAAAGAGTGGTTTTAAATGCGAATTACATAAAGAGAGAATTATTTCCTATTTAAGTAATTTCAGGCTGTGGATTTAATTTTTGTTTGTTGAAAACGATAATAGAATTTATACTTAAACTCACCTTGTGTTATTTAACTCTGCTAAACTATCCGTTATTTTATCGAAGAAAGAGTTGTAAGTCTCTGCTAAGGTGTTGTCTTTGATCTTTGTGTGATCACTATCCATAAAAGGGCCAGTCATTATTAAAACGTGCGGTTTGTGTGTGTTTACATATGCGATCAAGTCCTTTAGAGGTTCGTATGCCATATTGTCAGAGGTTGTATACGGTCCAGCTGCTACTACTATGGAAAGTTTACCTATGAGGCGATAGAAATATAATTATTGAGTTAGATTTTTGATAATTGTTATAATATGTATTAAATACCGGCTTTTTTAAAAATAAAATACTTTACTACTACTTTTTATTAGGAATATAATGACAAAGAGAGTGAGTGTGAGAACGAGTGAGAGAGAGAGAGAGAGAGAGAGGTGATAGCAATTAAATACGAGTACATTTCTCTTATACTTGACGTCAGTCACAATTTAGGTGCAAGTACGAGAGGCGTAATAATTTCAAAGTCTGTTAAATGCCTTGAGATTAGTAATCACAAGATACTAATACATTAATGTAGTATTTTATTTATTTCTTTGGGAAACAAATAGCCACACTTAAACTTGTTATAATTATAATATAAACTAAAAGGCCTAAAGTTCCATTATTTTAAAAACACATTTTAAAACTATTTCCTAATTATTTCTTAATTCCTAATTATTTCCTTATGCGTGGCTTAAATTAATTAGAAATAATCTCTTTTTTTTTAACAGCTTGGAATGTCACTTTCTCTCATTTAACATACGAAAAAAAATTACACAACTAAAAAATAAAAATACATGACTTTATATTTCACATACTGGCATGTATTTGATTGGTATGTATGTATAAGACTGGTCTTATACAGCTTATACATTATTTGTTAGTGAAAAAATAATTTAAATAAATAATATTACAATAAACGATGTTGGTAAATACATATCCATAATCGCTAAATTCCAACATCCTATGATCGATCACAATGAAAATTAGTACATTCAAATGTTTCGCCATAGAGAAGACATCTATACTATCTCCAACGGTAAAGTAACCATCATCACTAGATGGCGCTAACATACAACTGGTAGTCATGAAATTTTTTATAAATATATATTTGACTAGCCTCTGCCTGCGACTTCGTTCGCGTGGAATAGATACACTACCACCAACACTAACACGCAGCAGTTCTCAAAAGGAAAAAACATCCCGATTTTAAATCATTTTTCATCTTTGCTCCGCTCCTATTGATCTTAGCGTGATGATATATAGCCTATAACTATTCTCGATGAATGAGCTATATAACATTGAAAGAATTATTCAAATCGGACCAGTAGTTCCTGAGATTACCCCCTACAACGTCACAACATCACAACGTCACAAACTCACAAACTTTACCTCTAGATAATTGATAATGGTTAATATTTTTGTACCATTTTGTTAAAATTTAAGTATTTCATACAAAAAACAATAGTAATAAATAAAAAAATTACCTGTTAGAGAGTTCGTCGAGTCATCTTTATTATTTGGTTGTGAACCATCGCAATATACTTCGGTAGCAATAAACTTATCGCCGCGAGGATTGTTACCCCTCATTACTACCACTTGTCCAGAGAAAAGAGAATACTGTTTTAAACTGGAAAATTAAGTTTATTTAAATGTACCACAAATTAATTTAATTGTACATAATAGAATTGTTCATTTGGAAACTATGACCAAATCAAGTGATTATTATTCTAATTTTATGTGGTGTAAATTGATTATGAAAGTAGTGATCCATAATTGCAATTTCCTATGACTTGGTAGCGAATTATGCCGCAGTTTTGTATGTACATATCTGTGGTTGAATATGAAAATATAAGTTGTGGAATAAGAAAACGCATTGTTGGTTTAAATTCATGATGGGTATATAATTTTTGTATACGCATTTTTTTTTCCTGCGTAATACTAATCTATACTAATATTATAAAGAGGTGGGTGTAAGTTTTTGATTTCGTGAGGTTGTAGGGGGTAATCTCAGGAATTACTGGTCCGATTTGAAAAATTCTTTCAGTATTATATAGCTCATTTATCGAGGAAGATTATATCACGCTAAGACCAATAGGAGCGGAGCACTTATGAAAAATGTTACAAATTGTTTTTTTTTCTTGAGAGCTTCTGCTGCGTGTTAGCGTTAGCCCAAAGTAACTATTTCACGCGGATGAGATCGCGGGCAGAGATTATTAAATTATAACCCTAACCCATTACATCGACTTTTAGATCACTTCACAGTTTGGCCACAAATGGTAACAGCAGTTTCCATTTTTTTTTAAATATATTCGTAATCGAAAAACAAGCTAATTGGAGGAATATTTCATTGGAGCTGGCCAGAACAATAAAGGATTTCAGAATTTAAAAAAATCTAAGTACGCATTTGTGAGTATTTTATGCATATAAGTATGAAATGTCCGTACTTATCTATATCAACAGGTACAGCTTGACTGAGTGATTCTTCCCATGTCCCTTGAAGTATTACGCATTTGGGATTAAGTCTTGCATCGGCATCACACTCTATACGACCTGATACACACACCTCTGTCTAGAAGATTACCACAGACCGTATATAATTTGAAATGTAGAATATTGAAATCACCCCAAAAAAGAAAAATATTTTTATTTTCGACTAACTTGGAAGAAAATATCGCTAATGTACAGTAAATTTATGCTACTTATGCTCTCACTGTGAAGCGTATGAAAATTCTATACCAATATTATAAAGAGGTAAGGTTTGTGACGTTGTAGGGGGTAATCTCAGGAACTTCTTATCGGATTTGAAAAACTCTTTCAATTTTATATAGCTCATTTATCGAGGATGGTTATAGGCTATATATTGCTAAGACCAAGGAGCGGAGCATAAATGAATAGTGTTTGAAAATCGGGGTTAAGCGTTAGCTCAAAGTATTCTACGCGAACGCAGTCCTGGGCAGAAGCTAGTATAATATAAACTGGAAAATGAATATGTGTGTGTACTGTTTAGAAATAGGTGCTTATGTCCTCGAAACAATCAAACATAGCCTTGCCATTTGTGTTTGGGTTATGTCGTGTCCAGCCAAATGTTCACATATACACATATTCTACTTATATCGGCCCTTTGTGAGTATAGCTTGAGGAATTTAGGTGGTAAAGCCACTCTGAAGCCATTACTAGTTTCAACAGGTCGGCTCGCCCGGGGTAGAACCACCCGACACACAGAAACACCGACGTGATGTAACAGTGCTTGCATTGTTGCGTTTTTTTTGGTCAGTGAAAGCACCGGAGGCCCGCCTCCCCTCACCTTCCCCCCTCTCCTCTTCCCTTCCCTTGCTCCCCCAACATAGGCTGGCAACGCACTTACGACTCCCTTTGTGTTGCGAATGTCTATAAACGGTGGTGACCACTTAACATCAGGTGGTCCACCTGTTCGTTTGCTTCCTATAATATCATTTTTTTTAATGATGTCATTTTTTTTAATCTTTTTAAGATTAAAAGTAAAGAATTACATTAAGTAAGCAAGATATTTTTTGCTTTTTAATTATAAAAATGTTCCCTAATCGAACGAATTTTTCTGTCATCTCTGTCATTTCTGTCTATTAGTTTATATTTATAATCTTGAGTTATTTAATGCTTTACTGAGTAATACAAGTAACATAATGCTCAATATAGCTTATTATATTGGAAATTAAGGCATATTAAATTAATTCTGATAAATTACAAAACTCTTTGGAAAGGTTAAGCAAGTGTGAGGCACCTTATTACAAAACTGAAGTTTTTTATAAAACTTTGTATTAATAAATTATTGGATAATTAATGTAATAATTCTCAATAACAAGGATTGATTAGCAAGGTAAGAAAAAATGTAGATTGAATAGTACTGTTGTTGTCTGTCTACACAACAATAAGAAGCACTAGGAAGTCATGTGTAGGAATGATCGAGTAAAGACAAATTTAAAGATGTTTGCATAACATAGAAGGTTAGGTTAGGTTAATACCCTCTGCCTACCCCCATAAGGATTAAGTGTGACGACTGAATAATGAATGTGTTACAAAAATTAACTCCAAAACACTGATATGTTCCTACTTAACTAGTATCTATTTAGACTGCTAGAATATCATAAGGTATATTAAAGGAGTTTTTGGCGGGATTTTAGTCTGTCATGTAGTTGATTTTATATTTTATTCATAGTCTTGTGTTATTTGACTTTATATTTTCTAAATTTGGTGGAGTTTTACGTAATATAGTTAGTTTATTGTGCATAAGTGAATAGAAAATAATATCACGGAGCGTGACATTCTGAGATGCTACAAAAAATCCCTGGACGTTTCTAACAAGGGAGCCACCATCTTATTAGAATATTGAAATAATCACACGACGCTTGTAATATTATTAACTACACGCCAATGGCAGTAATAATCTGAAAGATTGGTTGCCAAAAATAAAGTTAAAAAAGGTATAGTACAGCGATTTTTTTATGAAGATTTTATATTATCTTATAACTCACAACTAGGTGGCGCTATATTTTATTATTTAGTTTTAAATTGTAATTATACGCGAACGAAGTCGCGAGCAGTGTTTTGTTAAATATATGCATAAAACAATGAGAAATAATGTTATAAATATTAACCTGAGTTTTGTGCCTAACCGATGTACTTTCAGATATTCCAGCTTTTTTCATAATACACTGGGATACATAACGAATATGATTGTCATACGTGCTGGCTTTCTCATGAAGTAATTCAAATCCAACCCTAAAAGAAAAGAGTTTAATTACAAATAGAAATTATTCTGAAACAAGATAAAAGGTGTCCTTAACCACTATATAGGTATTATGAAACATGGACTAGGTATGTGCCTCGTCTGTCTGTCTGCTCGCGATAAACTCAAAAACTACTGAACGGATTTTCATGAGGTTTTCATCAGTAGATAAAGTAACACATGGGGAAGGTTTAGGTAATCTGTCCAAGTTTTTTTTATTACCAGGGCGGGATAACGTCCGCTTAGCCGTTAATACTTACTAAATGCGAAAATAAGTTTTTTGTCTATTACGCTTTCCTCTTAATTACTCAACCATTCATTTTGACATTTTGGAGAGATGTCAAGGGTATAGAAAAAAACAGGGTAGTGTTCATCCAAAAAACATGTACGGTATTATTACAAAAAAATATAAATACGTATTAAATACTAGCTTTAAAATGGTTTCGTACTAAATGCACCACGCTCGCCCGAGGCAAGTTCGCGTTATCCTTTTCTCGCAAGTCTAACCTAACCAAAGCGAGACAAAAGAGCAAGATGGGGAACATGAAGCGAGCGCGGTGCATTTAAAACGTAACCTTTTTAAAGAAAGTATTAGATACATATTTAACTTTTTTGTAATAACACGGGTAATGTTTCCAAGGATTGTGTTACATCTACATCAAGCCAAGCAAAGCTGCTAGCAAAAACTAATGAATATATTCGGCATAAGCCTATGCAAAACAAAATATATTTGTCTATGGTCCCGTTGATTGCACATTTTGTCACAACATCTAATCTTTCCGATAATGTTTCCATTTGTTGTATACTATTTATGAATTACTGTTACTAAGACAAGAAAATTTAATACATAAAGTGTTGAAATATTAACCAAAAGGTAATTTTTCCTTTCTAATTTACAGGCATAAATTATTGACTCTCTATTGTATTGTAACTATGAGATAATAAGTTTCCACAGATTAAATTTTTTGTACACAAGATCTTACATTGAGTATATGCTGTGATAATTCCATTTGTTGATATATTTATTTTATTAATGTACATTATTTTCCACAGCCAAAATCACTGCTACAAAGGCGTTAATACAACAAATGGTTAAACAATACAATTTTCAAGTACACTAGTTTATTATTCCTAAAGCATGAAACATTTTTTTTTTGTCAAATTTCACTATAATTTGAAGCTTTTCTTCAGGAAGATTTATATTTATTTATTTATTAGGAAAACTATATTATACATCACAAATTTTGTTGTATTGAAATAAAGTCCATAATTTTTCGTGCGTCTATATTGCTGAAGCTATATAAATTTCATGGGGTACATAAAAAGAATGTACCACGTAATTGAATATTTTAGAAAAGACTATACAAAAAATCCCTATTGTGTATATGTATATGTAGTGGCAATTTTTATTTTTTTAATATTATTTAAAAATTTACTGATTATTCGCAAGCCTAATGTCGATAAATATGATATTGATTCTTATCCATTTAAATGTTAGTTACATTAGGAATTGAATGTTTGCTTAAAATACACTTTATAGTATATCATTTAAATGAATGCCTTTCTAGATATCACAGATTTTATTTTACGCACAAATACATTTTGTAATGGGACCAAAGAAGCTTCTTTGACCTTATAAAATGTTAATATCAAAACGCAAAAAAATATATTACATTATAAACTTTGACGCCATAATAATACAAGACAACCGTATGAAGGCGGGGCAGGTTGCTAGTTGTCTATTTATAATACTTACATAGCTTTTGTAAAAAAATCACCATCTTCGTTGGGTATCTGTGACACAATAAGATTAAGCATATCATTCGGACCGTTAGGCTCTGCGATGACTTGTAGTAGGTTTTCGTCACCGTGCGAATGTACTATCGTACCTATATTGCTCCTTGACGCATATTTAACTGAAACACTAATTGTAACATAGTATAAAAAAAAACAGCCGAATCTAGATAACATAATGATTATTATGTTTTCATTACTTACACTGTTGGTGAGTAAGTAGTTGGACGTATTTCATTTTGAGAAGTTGGTTCATTTTCAACTTTGATTCTCTGAAAATATTTAAAATAAACTGTATAATAAAAGCAATTTCAATATTGTCTGACAACTTTAAAAACATAACTAACAAATCGGACGAGAATATTTTCTAGATTTTTTTTATATGATATTTAACATTTATATGTGAATACACTAAGATATATATATTTTTATATATGAACGTATTTAAAAAAAATGTAATAAAAATGTATATTAGATTCCAAGTTTAAAGCTTTCATTATGTATATAGCTGTGGTATTTGATATTATGTTCATTTACAGAAAAGAGACACTACAATGAGGGAATTTTAACATATGTATGGTACATTTTGGGACTTCACAAACCAATGTGTGATTTTTTTTTTTCGAAATGTCTCCGCTATTGACCCAGCAAGGTCTTAACAGCTTCACCGGACTACTAAGGCGAGCGCTTAAGGCACTCAGCCGATTTTATTTTGGCAACCAGCTCAAAGGTGCACTGCACACCTCGGCTTGGCTGTTGCCTGTTGCATGCAAAATCGCGACCTATCTTTTCATATATGTATGAGTTGTTGATACGTTATATGTGTACCAAGCATACACGCCTCAACAACTCCTCCATATATTTATTATCGGAAAATTGAGAGTTTTTCAGTTCGATAAGGGAAAAAAATAAACCCTTCCACTTACATGTGTAAGCGTGTAGTAGGCGTGCACATGTGTGGGGGTGATCGTGTAGTGTTGTAGCAGTGATGTATATTTGTGTGTCACCGTATCGCGCAAGCAACGCACTCAAGGGCTCCCTACCGAGGGATCGAACCTAGGCTTGAGCCGCTGCCATGAGAGGCCTAATCGGGGATATCACTAATCCCCCCAATGTGTGATATTGTACGTCAAACCCGCAATAAGCATACATCTTAACTAAACTGTATAAAAACCATTCAGTAATTTTATTTTATCATATAACGACAATTAAAAAAAAACATTACATGGAAGAACACATTAAAATGGTATTATAATATTGTTTTTACAATCATTTCGGCAACTTTTAACCTTATATTATTTATACCTTTTTAACTTGTAACCTCGCGTCTTGCGGTCTTTGAGACGGACGACATACGTTTGACTTGGTTTTTTAATGCAAAACGCTAGTGATTTGAGTTTCTCAGTAGCAGTGACTAACTTCAAATGATTATAGTCAACGTTCGTGCATACATTGCATGTATCTGTACAGGACGCAGATCGAACCGTCAGACAGATGCGCAGGTATAGGAAGGTTAATTACACTTAATAATAATTCTATGTAACAACCTAGTATAAATATGAGAGACAGTGCGGAAACTACGACAAACGCGCGAAATCGGCACACTCACATAAACATACGCAACGAGAGGTTTTGAAAGGTATTCTATGAACAGCACCGCCAACACCGCTTAGGAGTCTCGCCGATGCACATGTTTGTATGTGTGCCGGTGCGAGCGTTTATAGGTAGTTTCCATACTGTCTGTTATGTGTACTGTGTGTAACACCTCAAGCAACAGTAGCGTCATTCTGATAATTTATGTTATTATTATTCAATATACATTTCGGTAGAGAACTTTATTCTGAATAGCCCATATGTGTTACTACACTAATGTAATAAGATTTATTAGTCTACATATACAGAATTGATCGTTTCAGATCATAATATTTAATTTAAATTATATAATATATATATTCAAATATATATTGCATCTAAGTTAATTTTTAATGTACACCGTATTCTTTGTAGCGTATAAATTATTTAGTAAGTAATTACTCAGTACTTAGCAATAGACTTACTTAAACCAACGCAGCTGAGATAAAGTGTAAGTAACTGCTGCTGTTAGCAAACTTGTTAAAGTTTTTTAACCTTTTCTTACAATCGGATTTCGTATAATCAATTTCTCGAGTCAACATAAAAAATATCCACGTTGTATTTATATTTGAATGATATCCAATTAAATGGTACGAATAAAATGTAATGCATAAAGCTTGAACAAATTCTTGCAGAATTTTATATAAATGCATCAGCAAATTTAGCGAAACATTAAAAAAGTCCGAAAAACTCTTTTGTGTAACATTCCTGGCTGGTTTTTATTTCGTTTCACTTTAGAACGAATTATTTCAAATTAAGAAAATAATTGAATATTGTATTGTCTCACTTTATTGATCTTACTCTAGTGAAATCTTCTTTAGATATTCAAAACTTCAATACGTACAAGATACTATTAATTTCCTTTTTTTCTATTGAAAACAGCATGAATAACTAGATCTAAAACCGAGCCGTACTTTCCAATTTATATGCCTTATTTTTATTCTGTTAAATAAGCCACATGTATATGAGGCATAATATAATAAATGTTAGTTTCATAGAATCCGTAAATATATATCACTTTTTTTCCCTTTTCCCTTATCGAACTGAAAATCTCTCAATTTTCCGATAATAAATATATGGAGGAGTTGATGAGGCGTGTATGCTTGGTACACATATACGTTTCAATAACTCATACATATATCAATAGTTAGCTAAGATAGGTCGCGATTTTGCATGCAACAGGCAACAGCCAAGCCGAGGTGTGCCGTGCACCTTTGAGCTGGTTGCCAAAATAAAATCGGCTGAGTGCCTTAAGCGCTCGCCTTAGTAGTCCGGTGAAGCTGTTAAGACCTTGCTGGGTCAATAGCGTAGTCATTTCAAAAAAAAAAAACACTCATTGTCTGTCCCGGCTTCGCGCGTGTTTACTAATGAAATAATAATAAATCGTGAAAGCAATGACAACTGAACATCAATATTTTGAAAATCTACCTGTTTTCTATTTTATCACTTTTTATAAACATTTATCACGTCCATTTGTGTTTTTTAAAATCTCTTTCTTACAAACCCAATCCGGACAAGTACAAACAATAACAAAATGAGTGCAGCCGTTATAAAGTGATACGCTTACATACATTCGTTAATTGAATTTGATTTATACAAATTTAGGACAAACCACTTAAAATACTTTAATATGAAAAACTGCAATTTGTTTTCGATGAATTAGTTGATGGCTGCAGACGAGTATGGATCTAGTCATGATATAAGTTTGACATGAACCAGAAGCAAACTCGCCCACAAAAATCATCAAGTGTTTATAAAAATATTGTTCTTCCTATAGATCCTGGAAAAAAGGTTACATACCTTGATTTAAAATAAATTAGCGTGACTTTTACAGTAAATACTGAATCTAATATGCGCAAAGACGACATAGCAATAATATATAAGTATTAGCGGCTCCATAACCAATTCATAAGTGGCTATATTGTCAGTATAGCACAGTCAGTAGTCATTGTAGCAATGGATATACCAGAAAAATTCTTATGTAACCGACAAAAAAAATGTCGCCCTTCCGAGAGTAACCATAAGATCTTTTGTTGGAAGGAATGTCAAGAGGCTGTAAAAAGTTTTTATCAAATTTAGCAAGGGAGTGGAGCAGGTGTAAGAGGTGTCGAATAACATCATAAGACTTGAGACACCCAAGCCAACCTCACCTGCACGTGGTGCACCCTGCTGAATAACGAACGAGGCAATGGCGCAAGCGGGGTGGTAGGGTTTTACAGCCCCACTGGGTCGCAACCACCATGTTTATGGCGAAAAAGCCCGTAATAGTGATTCGCTTCTACGGGTCGGGTTTCGGGATCAGCCTGTGCATATCCAGCTTTTTACAGGCCGGCATGATAGTGGCGACCGGCGATGGGCAGTGTGTCAATCGGTGGTCGCTATTATTTTTGGATTGTACTATGCTTACCATCAGGCATAGTGCAGTCACTTTGCCGTGCTACAATAAAAAAAAAAAGACTGAAGAAATAAATGTTGATACCATTAGGACCCCTTTAAATGAACACATGAATCACAAGTCTATCAATCACTGAAATGAACCCATGAAACGCTAAGTGCATTTTCTCTAAAATTATTTATTACAAGATAACTTATGTCTTTAACAAGACAATATTACAGTAGTATCATAATATAAATAGTTCTTCAAAAGAGTTACGAGTTTGTAAATTTATTAAATTCAAAGTATGAAACTATTTATAAATTTAATTGTAATACTTATTAAACTTTTCTTAGTTAAATCGTAGTTTATATCAAAACAATGATTGTGTGAGAATAATTATTAACAAAGAACAACGTAAACATAAGTATAATTTAATGGAACTCTATATAATTTATAGTATATATATAGTTATAGTAAAATTAATCGAAAATCAATATTCTCAATACTTAAATTAGTAACAATAATGTGAAAACTTAAACTGTCCCTATTAATATATTATAATGTGTTAATGTTAAAGTATGTAAAAAAAATTTAAAACAATGTATTACAGTGTCATCTATGGAGCAAGATTGATAGCAGAAAATTAATCTCCAGAAAAGAAATTCGAGTGTCAACTTTCAAGGTGATCTATTAAACTAAGTTTCCAAACATATAACAAATTGTACATATCAAAATATGTTCTCAATCATGATTTATACTTGATTTGATTGATTGATTTGTAAAATACATTCAGGTTGTGATATAAAAAAAGATTTAAACTATTAATGAAAATAATTAACTAATTTGGTCAATATTTAACTATTACTAACTAGTGCTCATTAGAGAGTGTAAATGTAAAGCCTTAATAATACAACAAAAAACGATGTATTTATTAATTACATATAAAGGTAACACTAATTATTTTATATTAAGTTGTATTAAATTAAATTTGGCAGATTGAATTGTGTTCATAGATTATCACGGTGAATATGTTACTGCTATCATTTGATGAATATAAACCAAAGTAAACTAAATTAATAACAAAAATACTGTATTTAAATTTTAAATAGAAATAATTACTCTATCACAACCCAAGTCAACCACAATTATTTTATATGACTTATTAATATACTTGTATAAGTTCTTCAAGCTGATAAATGTTCTTTGCGCAATCAATGAGTGTAGATCTAGTCACAGGATGAAGGAACTGTGTTACTAGAACTATACCCATGAACAGCACTAAGAATAAACAATCTTCGGTAGTCCGGTGAAGCTGTTAAAGCCTTAATAGGTCAATTCAGTCATAGTAATAGTCAATTCAAGAAAAAAAATCAATCTTCTTCTCCAACTTGCTTCTTGCGTTAATACATAAAAATTCTATAATACCCTAACTAATATTATAAATAGTTATGTGGATTCCTTTGTTAAATTTCTTAAAGGGCCATTCAAGTATTACATAAGCACTGATGGGGTGTAGTGAGGTCCTCAATTTGCTTATATTTGTTGGAATTGGAGATAGTGGGTCCAGGTAGTGATAGCTTCAGCAATATTTATCTATTAAACCAGAACAGATTTAGATAAACGTTTACACAAACATGGGGGGTAAGATCATTGCTTACTTTAGCTGATTGCTGGAGAGGGCAGTCAGAAATTACAAAAATTCTGCTTACGTAATACTTGAACAACCCCTAACTACTTATATACCATAATGAAATTTTGCATACACATTACTACAAGTATGAGAAAGGTCATAAGCTACCTTTCAATAGGAAAAAAAGTACCAACTGAACCACAGAGATCTATAATAGCCACATTAAACAGCTAAGCCAGAGGCAAATATTAGTTCCACTCCTAAATATAATATTATAATTGAGAAACTGAGTTTGTTTATATGATAATTTTACACACCTTTACTCCAAAATTAATCATAATATTTCTCATATACATTCTCAAGTGTACATAAAAGGACCTAAGGTAACTTTCACCTAGAAAAAAAATATTATTTTCCGAGGAATAGGTAAAGTGTATGAACACAAGCATATGCTAGTAGTATTGGAAATGGGAAAGGATATTAGTTGTTTATTACACCTTTAGGCTTATCACGATGTTGTTTAGCATACAGATTGTCCAGACAACAGAAAAAGACCTAAGGTAATTTTCATACACAATAACAGTAATATTTCTTAGTAACAGGTTTAGGGTTGCTACTCATACTTTATAAGGATATAGTACATGAAAAACTTTATTTCACATGATTTGATTTTAGGAAAAGATCTAAGATTCTCTGAATTTGATAAAAAATAAATTATATATTTACTTTAATTTAAATATAGACTGTAAAAATGCTGGGTAATTGTTAATATGGATAATAATTTGAAACAAACTGCAAAAAAACAATAAAAATTATTTGTAGTCCGGTGAAGCTGTCAAGGCCAATAGCATAATCAGTTCGAATAAAAAACATAATAAATTAAAAAATTTACTTCATTCTGATAGTATGTGCTTTTTTCTTACCCATAATAATCAATGTACTTTCACTGCAAAAAAAGGAGGCAAACCTAGACAGGTCAAATAATCTAGATAATATAACGAGCGAAGTCACAGGCAAGAACTAGTTGTCAATATTTACATAACAATAATCTATTTTTTTTCATTGTAAATGTAATAATACTACGTTAAACAAGAAAACACATTCAATGTACATATATACAAGCTCAACATACCTTTGGAGTAACAGCCATATAATTTGACAAGACCTCACTGTCTGACCTGTACAATAAGGCTCATTATTGTGCACAATAGCTTCTGTTTAAAATTATTCATTACATAGTCCGTCGCAAAAACGGAAAATAACTTTTAAAAAGTTCCACATAACTTTTACAAAGAAATACTAATGCTTAGTAAACAATAAAAGCACGTGTAATAAACATTTAAAAGGATACTGAGTTGAAACAGGTCTTCCGTAAACGGTCAAACATGTGCCGGTATCTAGTTGAGCGGTCTCCTTACCCGGCGCATTAGTTCGGCTGGTACGTTTGGAAAATTCCTTTCTCACAAATAAATCCAAGTTTTCCAAAGTAGGTGACGCTCCATTGAGGTTATTTAAACTAAATGCTATCCATTGTTCAATAAGAGATTCCGCATCAACATCATATTCTTCACATAAACTTACGCCTTTGGAACAGAAGTGGGTAATGTAATGTAACAACCTTGAACATCCAATTTCTTAGCGAGACAACTTTTGTAATGGAGGTAATAATTGCTGACGTTCATGTTGTGCCGGGATGATTATTCGAGTACTCACATTTTTTTAAAACTTCTTTCTGCACTTCTATACCAAGAAATTGAAATTGCTCAGTCACCAACTCTTCGGAGGCCATTTTCTACAAATTGAAACAGCTCAAAGAGCGAATGAAAGTATCAAAAGAGCGCCAACGCTAATACAAAAGTTTGCGTCAAACTTTTGACCATAGACTAAAAAGTATAGTATCAGTCAGAGATAAATAAAGATTAGCAAAATAGCAACACAGATTGTTTTCAATAAGATCTCACTTGTGATTAATTAAAGGGGTTAAATAATGATAATAGAATTTAGTCAGTATTTATGGCTTCCACCCAGATATTTGCATATAAGTAATACCCAATTATATGTATTGCCGATGACACTTTTTTGCCTATAAGAACCGGACACAGGTTTTCGAAATTCGTAGAAATTATTATTAACCTTTTTTTGTATTCTTGTAACGGTTAAACAAAGTACATCGTTGATAAAAAAATCAGTAGATATTTGATACCATAATTCGAAAGGTTATTACAATTATTAAATATACACACTTCACTTTCACACATCCAGTTCACTTAGTAATTTAAACGCGTGTTTTTTACGAAAATGTAAGCCTTGTTACGGTTGTAATTCGAACACAAAGTATCCGATCAGAGGCTCTTTTTGTACTTGATTCTCAAAAGTTATGAGTGAACTCTTTTTTCAAGCCTCGCTATTTCATATTTATCATTGGTTTTTTTCTAGAAAATGTATTTTTGTTTAACACTATTTATTTATTTCTGGTATGAGGGACATATTATTTTAGTCACTTAGAAGATGTTCAATAGGTTGAAATATCCAAAATTTTGTCTGAAAAATTTATTGACGAATTAAAAATATATGTAATTATAATTCCCAAGCAATCACTGATTACATATCTTTTTCAAAAGCCACTCACTTTTTAAGGCAGTCACTAGCGGCAGTCTTGGAACTATTTCCGAGCAAATCCACCTATTTGAATATTTAGCATCATAAAGAACAAGACAATAAAAAGAGTTAATCACATATTTAGTTTTATATATATTTTCATAAAATACATAGAATGACTTCCTAACTTGTAACATTTAGTTAAATTGCTAAAATCATAACAAATATTTCTTGAGATATAAGGGTCCTATAAGTTAGGATGGCTTTAGAATTATTAATCTGTCATCTTCTATTAATTTAAATACAAAACAATTCATAAAAATGTACAACATAATATCAGGAATGCAAAAATAAGACAAGTAGGTACTTAAAAAAAAAGATTTCTTTGTTTCTTCAGTTATGACCTTTGAACATGTATGTGAAATTTACAAGAAGGCATTGACTGCACCTCTGCTGTAACAATGCTGTTTATACACAGATTAGCCAGTCCACCTCTTATCAGTCCACAAGTATAGGCAACATACTGAAAAAAAAGGTTTCATTTGAAACTGCAATTAGTTTATATACATTAATCAAAAACAAATATATGGTACTGAAAAATATAGTACATTAGCAATATTTATAAATATATCAATTTATTTATAGACAGGATTGGAACATCTAAACAGTAGAAATTATAGTCTGCCTTGTCACTGCAGCCATTTTGTGTATTCCATGTTGAAATCCCACAGAATAATATAATTATTAGATTAATATGTGACCTCAAAGTATTTTTTTTTAAACTGTATTTTACGTCTGTTATGTCCCTTATGACATAAGGCTTGATCTTTAGCTTGTGGCAGTTAAATTTTTAAATATATAAGGATTACTTTAAAATGGACATGAACAGGACATGTATTGTGCTGCAAACTGAATAAACGGAGTAAACAAGTAATTCTATGGTACCCAAGGGAGAACACAAGAAAGCAAGAACATCCAAGAACAAGATGGAGTAATGACATCTGCTTGACCTTGGGTCCAAATTGGACCAAAGTCACAGATGACAGGGCTCAATAAAGAGAGAACTGGAGGAGGCCTATGCCAAGATGCACAGCAAAGTGCGAGACACTATATAGTAATGACACATACTAAAAATAGCTTGTATCATGTATTTTGTAGCATATTTGGACATAAACTTTACATTACTTAATTAACATTTGAGCCCGATTATTGAGGCAAGTTAACAAACTCGCATAATACTACTAACATGTAACTATTATGTCACAATTCTCATATATGAGATACATTTATGAAGGTTACTAAAGTATATTAGTTTTATTAAAAAAAATACACTTTGGAGTAGATAAGTTATTAAATGAAGAGTGCATGTAATGAAACTATACAGAATGCTCGTAATTACATGCAACAACTATATACAATTGGACAAAGAGAACACAATTCAGTAGAATTACCTCCTCAAACTCTGAATTCTTAAAAAAAAAATTATGACATTTTGACAAAATTTAGTTTTAGCAATAAAAAATTGAATTTCTTTTCATATAATTAATGAATAAACCTGACTTATTAGTCCCTGTTAATCATATTAATGCCCTTTATATCTATAATCTAGAAAAATTGTGACAATTGTTCGGTAACCATTAAAGTATTCACCATAAACCTTTTTTTGTAAAGCCTAAATAAAATAGAACATAACTTTGAACACAGGATTAATGAAATCAATAAGTTCATAATATTTACATCTTAGATATATATACCCTATATGTGTACTTTACCTGTCAACTTTTGCCACGTTTATGTCACAGCTTGCCATGTTTTGATAGCTGCTGATAGGTCAGGCATACAACTTACAAAGACTAGATAAATCAAATTAATTATGGATATCATTTTTTTTTTTATGTCATCGTAGGCCAACGAACTGATAGGTGACTGTATGTTAAGTGATCACCATCATCCATAGACACTTACAGCACCAGGAGAGTCGCAAGTGCCTTGCCAGCCTGTGACTGGGAGAGGGGTAAAGGGGAAGCCAAGAGGGAGGGGAAGGGGGAAGCCAAGAGGGAGGGGAAGGGGGAAGCCAAGAGGGGGGGGAAGGGGGAAGCCAAGAGGGGGGGGAAGGGGGAAGCCAAGAGGGAGGGGAGGGAAGTTAGTTGTCCGGCACTCTCACTGACCAAATGAAACTCAATAATGCAAATATCCTATATAAATCTAATTTGATTAGAGTGAAAATTAGTAATAATTGATTTAATGTTATTTCTGAAACTAAATTGAAAATATGGAAAAAAATGTTAACTTGTAAAAGATTATTAAAATATACATACTCGAGGGGCACATTCAAGATATTGCTGACCATTAGAAAAATTTGTAAGAAAACGAAATGCATTGTCTTGTAACACATAAACTCCCTGATGATTTGTACGCAAATTATCTATTTGTTTTTTATATATACAGGTCCAAAAGTCTGTACATATAAATTTCATTGTATCGAGTTCATCTTTAAATCTAGGCCACTCTCTTGTTAGCCTCTCCATTATTTTATATCCGGCGGCGAATCCTATATACTCCACTACTGATAAATCAACATCCTAGAAATAAAAAATAATATCGGATCAAGTAGATATTACAACCAGATTACAAAATACGGTTTTATATATTTTACCTTTGCGTTTTGAGTTTCATTTTGTTCCAAGGAATAATTAATAATTTCAGAATGCAATAGCTCAAACACTATATCGTCAGACATTGTATCTAGTGTTTGTATAAATGTATCTTATATTATTATTTGTATAATACTTTTTGTATAAATGTCAAATTGAAAACATTTTCAATTATACTTTTGACAGCTAACGCCTATGAACACAGTGTATCTAATTCTTATTAGGACTGTTGATAAAATATTGATTTTTTATCTTAAAATATCGACATTTGTTAGTAATATATTTTGGGTGATATATCGATATTTTGATATTATAATTTGAATATCGACGGTCAATATTTTTTTTATTGATAATCATTTTCTTAGCCTTATTTCACCTAGGTTGAATCGATACATTATGTTTTTCTTTTCCAGTCTCCTCAATCAGATATAATCTCGGAATTTACAATTATTACATATGTCATTTTTATAAATTTATCCATATTTTTTTCGGTTTCCTCTACTTTTATATCTTTATTTTATACCTTCATACTTAAAACTATTCTAGTTATAAGTCTTTCATCTCTCTTTATGACATGCCTGTATCATGCTAACCTCTTATTTCTCAACTTTTTTGTCACTGGTTATGTTTCCGAACTTTACCTGATCCATTTTTATTCTATCACTTCTAGTTACACCATACATCTTAACAATCGCAGCTCTGCCGCGTACAGTTTTTTCTCATCCGTTTATTTTGTAACATAGCACTCAGATGCATGCAGTATAACTGTGTCTTATAATAATTTTATACGCCTTCCCCGTGTGTTTCAAGGGCATTCGTGGATCGCATAACCTGAAAATCTTTCTCAATTTCGTGCATCCTGCATTTATCCTATTCCTTCCGTTATTGTCTACGCTGCCACGTTTTGGATCAATGAATATGAAGCAGGCTAGTAGTAATCGTAGTACCTAGTGAAACAGCTGAACATATGAAGTAAATAGTATTTTAAGAATCTCTTGCTGAAAAATATTCATTACCATCAGCCTGTAAGAGAGCCGCAGGGCTACAGACCTTTTCCTGAAAGAAGGTATGGACATAATCACCACACTAGCCCACGGCGTATTGGCAATTTCAAACTCTGAAAAAACCACAATTGTACCATTACTTCCAGAACATTTCTCAGGCTCAGGTTTTCTCACAGGGTTTTCCTTGACCGTCAGACGATACTGTTGCCAATTTCAATTAGTAAGTGTACGCGAATTTTGTAAAATTCATTATTACACACCAGGGTTCGAACCAGCAGACATCGAAAGGTTATTCTACTAGTGAAACTAGTAGACTAAGACTATTTAAAAAACTTGGTAACTGATGGACTGAAAAATATTGGTACACATAATTATCTTATTTAGATAAAGCAATAATGATGACGATTATCAATATGATTGAATAACGTTTGTGCAAGTGGCTATTAGAACTGTACTGTTATATTTTAAAACATATATGGTATAAATAAACAGTACAAATATACTGGATTAAAAACTGTAAATCAATGTTAAGCTGAATTACATTTTTTTTAACATAGCCGATATATCGAAATATCGATATTTTTTCCAATATATCAAGGTCCGATATTGATATTTTCATAAATATCGATATATCGGAAGACCGATATTTTTATAAATATCAACAGTCCTAATTCTTATATTCTAGGAATTATTTTTTATTGTTACATATAATAATATAACAAGTAATATCGACTTTTATTTATTTTATTATGCTATTTTTATATCGCGCGATAAATGTTTCTATAATTATAAAGAACTAAAAATCCTGAATTTAATTTTAACTGAATAAACAAGAAGCAGTGAGATACGTAAAACGAAAACTAATTATTGGTGATATCATATTTAAAAAATGATAAATTAAAAAACAAAACTGAACAATCAGTGCAAACTATTGTAGACTAATTATGATAGAATATACGACTAATGTGGTTCTTAATAGTTTAACTCCCTTCTTTTGATCTTTCAAAATGGTTCTAAATAATTCTATTTGTAGACTTCAAAATTTGTAAAACGTTTATGTAAAATCAAATTAAATTAAGACATCCATCAAAATAAAGTTAAACTATTTACGCAGACACAAAACAGATGATGAACAACACGCATTGTTAAAATGAACCCGCTATTTAATTAATGTTTGTACCCAATATTTATAATATTTGCATAAAGACATCAAGATATTATATACTATCCATTCAGGTAACAATTTCAAAATATAAACATACAATATTATGCAAAATTTGACGCCGTACTGAAAACATGCGATTTATGTTAGAACATACGGAAAATATAATGTCGCACGTATAATTATATTTTTGCCAATATTTACAAGATCGATGTTTGTCTTGTTATTTCTGCACTAATATAAAAAGTAAAAAGGGCAGCCGTTACGTATATTCAGTGTATGGTAAATGATATGAAGGCATGTATTTTTTTGAAATTTACCTAAAATGCATTGAAATAGACCTTGCAATACTGTCGAGAACATAAATAAATAAAATGGCGAACGGCGTCTACTCAGTCGTCATTAGTGGAAAGCTGCGAATAATATTAATTAAAGTCTGTTTAAATTTTGTTTAGTCTGACAATTATCGTTTAATTGTTATAAAGTATTATATAATATCGAGTTGGTTTATAGTGCGTTAGATACCGAAATGGATGAAACTAAATTAATTGCGATAAAAGATGGTGAACAGTTGCGTTCTCCTTTGACAGAGGCGCCACCAGTAATCGAAAAACAAGAACAACCGATACACGACGAAACTGTCAAAAGAAAGAGAAGGCGCGGGAAGTCTAAACGCAAAATTATGAAACCGTTTATGAAAATACCTTGGCAAAATCGAAGAAAAAATGATAACTGTAAAAGAAACAACAGGTTTCGAAAAATTGTTTTAGCTACTACTCATGCACCGTTCAATAATAACCAGTTTTTAATGGAAATACATAAACCAGAGCCAGAAAACACTTTTCATATTTTACAAACGCCAGGTCGAAATCGCGATTCCAGTTTTAGTATAGATTCGGAGGATAATTATTTATATTCGTTACCAGAAGACGAAGAAGAATACTTAACGAAAGAATTTTCCAGTGTGTATGAAGATGTAGAAAATGAACATTTATCTAATATGACAAAAAACGAACTTGTCCAAGAATATCTACTATTGAAATCTAAGTATGAGAGTTTAATTAAACGAAATGAAGTTTCAAAACCGAAACAATCGGATGACGCTAAAGATGCCGAAGGGAATGATGTGTTCATTTCTGATAAAGATAGTGAGGTGACAGATAGGGATACTTCTGGAACTTCACTTGGATCTAGCACTATGGATGAAACATCTTTCAGTGACATGTTAACTCGTTTAAAGGAACAAGAAGATCAAATTCGAGAGTTACAGAAATCAAATGAGAAACTTAAATTGGAGAATGAACATTTGAAGAAAAGGAAACATGATACATCAAGTGAAGATTCAGAAAGTGATAGTAGTTCAACTTCAAACAGTGACAGTAATTCTAGTAGCTGTGAGAGTGAAATGAATGAGTCTGCACAGGGAATTCAAGAACTTCCTAATACCAATAATGTGTTGGCTAATGGCCATGATGAAGAAACTGAAATATTGGAAAATACCAGCTGTATGATGAATGGTTTCCATGAGCCAAGTGATTAGTTTTTTTTTACAAATGGGTGTCTGAGACTGAACATTGGAGTTGCATTTCTCCTTGACAAAATAATTACTCATTATTACTGCATATAGCACTTATAGTTTATAAATGTGTAGAAATCTGCAAGAAAAAAAATGAAGTGTGATAAAAAACAATATTATTTTTTAAATCAACTCACACCCTTTATTAGTTTTACATTCCTGAAAAAAAAAAACAATTTGAATATTTACATAAGATCAAGTTTAACATCTCTAATTTCTATGAATTAAATAAATTTTGTTTTTATTTATTTTATACTTTTATATTATAGTGATTCACAGTCTTTTTCCAGTTTTGTGTTTTTTTTATCAACTATTTTGTTTATGACATATTATTTTTTTTTTTTTGAGAATGCAAACAAATTGTGTTATGATATTTCATTTAGCTGTAATACTTCTTTGTATTTGTAACATAAATGATTGACTCTAATACTTACTGTTAGTGGTGGAAAATAGTTATTAGTGGTGAACATTAGATATTATCTATAACATGTAATTCCTTGCCTAATTGTTCATTATATCTTTTAGAATAATATCAATTTGTGGCAATATAAATGTGAGATTTGGTGGATTGATTTTAGAAGTCGTCAACAGTAAAATCTGATTTGAGATTATTTTTCATAGAGCATTAAAAGGCATTATTTTTAAATAGATCTCACCTTTATATTGTTACACTGGATACTAGTTTTATAATTAATATAACATGTAAGAGAAAGTGTTAAATTTTGTAG
This sequence comes from Antheraea mylitta, assembly GCA_014332785.1. Lineage (NCBI taxonomy): Eukaryota > Metazoa > Arthropoda > Insecta > Lepidoptera > Saturniidae > Antheraea > Antheraea mylitta. The sequence continues at coordinate 3,531,702 of JACEII010000006.1, forward strand.
AGATATCTATTGTGCATATTATAATTTAAATTTATTATTATTAAGTACGTTTTATATTCTTGTTTCAAACCAAATTGAAAGTGTCGAGCCCATGATAGTGTTGTATTCTTATTATATTTTAAAGACCTATATAATATATTCTAAGTTAACAATACCGGGACTTGTAATTTTTATTATAATTTAAGTAACTATATTAAAGAAAAAAAATTGAAAATCTTTGGAAAAATATTCATTTTCATACCAGCTCGGGATAATGTTGACTTGACAATATTCAGAGAAAATATAAATAAACAGTGTCATCTAAAAGCAACCACTATTAAGAAATCTATGAATCTATGAAAATATCTTGTAAACATCAAGTTAACGTGAAAGCGGCCCCTTAGATGATTGATTAAAGCTAATGGAGTGTGGAAGAGAAATAGCTTTTATGGGTGGGTGCTACTTTGTACTTCCGCCTGGAATTGATTACACATTACACTTATGGGCATCCTCGGCTTAGGCTATTGCTCTAAATTGCACCAAACGCGCAGCGAGCTAAAGTAACTAAGCTAATTAACTATTCATACATATACTTGTTCATGAGGTACATGTATGTCTCACCAACTCTAATACTGACTAACCGAAAACGAAAATGCGGGAAAAAAAAGGAAAACCCTTCCATAATGTGTTTACCTAAGATCTGTGTGTGTGCACGTTTGTAGAATGATGTGTGAGTTGTTGATGATTCACTGTACCGCGTAAGCAGAATGCTTGAGGGCTTCACTTGAACGTGGAGACGATTCTCGTTTCTAGATTCTACCGCCGGAGCCGCGACGTGCATGTGCTATAGATGTTATCCCTCCACCCGCTGTGGAGCAGTTGTCGGGCATGCGAGCATGGACGCGAACACGCATTATTAAAAGAGTGAGATAGATTCTGTTCATACGTTTTTTTGTTCGAACTGAATATGCTATTAGCCTGCCAGACCCTTACAGCTTCACTAAAGGAGGGTAGACATTTCTGGAAGCTTGAAGTCGTTACTCGTATGATTCCCTAAAGTTTGAGTCGTTTTATTTACAAAACCGTGTTATGTTGCATTACCGTAGTTGATGATTCGTTTTTGTTTATTTATATCGAGTTTCTAAACAGAGTGTAACAATATATAATCGGTGCCCATGACCTCGTTTATCTGAATTTAGTGTTTGATTTTCCTCAGGGACTACGTGCCGTATCAATGTGAATTCAAAGTGGACCGCCTTTTAGTCAATTAATTACATCGGTATAAAGAATAAAGGACTTGTTGCTCAGAATCGCATATTCTTTTGAAAACTACGGTCAAATTATTTTCAAGTGATGAAAATTCAAATACAGTGCAACTTTATTATAGCAAACCTCAATTTAACGATTTCCTCGATTTAACAAATTTTTCATAATCACATTAAATTGTCCATAAGAGTCAGTGTAAATAATACCTTTACATTACGATTTTTTACGAACAACCCTTTTATAACGAACTAGCCGCTGCTCGCGACTTCGCGTGAAATAACATAGTTACTTTGGGCTAACACTAACACGCAGCGGAAGCTCTCAAGAGGAAAAAAAAAATTAAGATAGTAGGTAAGTATTTATAAGTTGATGTTTCGATCGTTGGTTCTGTTTCCTAGAGCGTTGTTAAAACAGATTTTTCAAAATTTAAAATCTTATAATTTATATTGTAATGTGCCCTTTTAATATTTTGCTAAGCACTTGGTCGGAATGCATCCAAAACAAAAAGTAAATTTAAGAAGCATTTCGTTTTTGGGGACTTATATGGTTGCCAAACGAAAATTGCGATGTTCTAAATGTTAGTACTATTACAACATATATGAATCTAATGGAGTACAAATTTTCTACTTCGATTTCACTTGTATCATTTAGGGGTGTCGAATAACATCATAAAACTTGAGACACCCAAGCCAACCTCACCTGCACGTGGTGCACCCTGCTGAATAACGAACGAGGTAATGGCGATAGCGGGGTGGTAGGGTTTTACAACCCGATTGGGTCGCAACCACCATGTATATGGCGAAAAAGCCCGTGATAGTGACTCGCAACTGCGCGTCGCGTTTCGGGATCAGCCTGTGCATATCCAGCTTTTTGCAGGCTGGCATGACAGTGGCGATCGGCGATGGTGTGTCACTCGGTAGTCGCTATTGTTTTTGGATTATACTGTGCTTATCATCAGGCACAGTGAAGTCATTTTGGCGTGCTACGATAAAAAAAAATCATAGTATGACTTTATAACAATTTCCCACTGCAATTTACGTAAAACATCAATATTGCGGGTCTTAAGGTCGTCAGTCCGCAAAGGGATATAATAAAAGGCTGTATACCACATTATTTCTATGCAGCAACTGACTCGCAGTTTGCGGTGAAGGGAAACAATGTAATGAAATCACAGCATGGTGGAAGGGCTTTTTCCTAGTCCGCCAGTTAGCCTGGGGTGGGGTGGATTAGTTACTCGGGGACAGATATTCTACTGTGCAGTTTAATGGTTCCGTTCCGTTCGCCCGGAACCGGCTTTATGGATGCTTTCTTTTCGAACTGACTACGCTATAGACCTAGCAAGGCCTTAAGAGTTTCACCGGACTACATTCATCGAAGTGGTATCTTCACATTCATAGAGTTAATATTTATGTCGTGTTAATTCACACCTGTCTAAGCCTAAAACAGTAATAAGGGTTACTTTATTTAAATTCTAACACCATTGCTTGAAATAAAATTGCCGTATAAAAGTTTCACCAAATAAATCTTTGAACTCACAAGACAATTTGTAATGATGTCTCAGAAATGTATGTCAAGTGTTACAATGTATTCAAACCACTGGGAAAGATTTTAAAGCAAATATAGTATATTTGGGATAGCCATCTTATTGATGTGAAACATCTATAGGCGCGGGTAAACCTGATTGTTGGCGTGGCGACTATATGAGACATGGCGACGCGATCTTATAATAATGAGGACATTTGTTATTACTAAGAACTAACACTATCATAATAGATCTAATTTGTTTTAGTTCTCAATTCAATTAAGAGATGACGTTAATTTAAAAAGACAAAAGTTATTTTAATCTAGAAAGGTTCTGAGCATTCGAGAAAGAAAATTATAACTTATACAAAACAATTTTGATGTTTCACATTTGCCAGGAGTTCCATGATGGCTCATTTTTTTCTATAAGATTGTCATCTTGTTATCAATTTTTGCGGTTTTCTCATTTCGTAGTTATGTAATAAAAAAGTGGACACAATTATTACGTAGGTTTTTATTACAGAAATGGTATTTATTACATGTGTTGAGAACATAAGCTTGACGCGTTATCTCCAAGTAAATCAAATCTTGTCTTTTTTTACTTTTGATTCAGGTGCATTTGGATTTACACCTTTGTAAAACTGTTTGAGTAAGTCCATTGCTTCATCACCCATCACATTACCACTTAAAGTATAATTATAATCATAAAAATTGCTAACATCTAAAACAGTTTTACCACCAAATCTGTCATTTGCACAGCCATATACAACCTCCTTTATTTGTAATAAATTAAGTGCTCCCGCACACATTATACAGGGCTCGACCGTAACATAAACACATATATTTTTGAAGTATGATTTATAATCAATATTATTTAACTTGCAATATTCTAAAATATAATCAATACAATTAATTTCAGCATGCCTAGTTGGATTACGCGTCGCGTTTACGCTATTTCTGGATTCTGCAATTATTTCACCATTCAATACAAAAACGCAACCAACTGGCACTTCTTGAGCCACCAATGCTTCGTTGGCTAATTCGAGGGCTCTTTTCATAAAATCAACCATCTTCATACACTATTATACTGGTTTAATTATCCTATGACTTTTGTTCGCTTATGTTCTATCTTAAGTACTAAATGAAATATATTTAATTATTTGATTTTGAAGTACACTGATATATTTGTAGTAAATTGTTATTTTTTAAGCATTCAATAGCTTTTTGATCCCAGTTGTTGTTATTAACTGTCCTAGGACTCGGGTGTGGCATGTATATAATCTGTAAAATAGTCAAAATTTCAACTATGAATAATCAGTATGAAAAATTCATTATTTAAATCAGGCCTGTCCAAACTAGATAGGACCCAGGGCCAACAAAAATAACTATATGTATTGGGAGGCCGCAAAAAGTGCATGTTTAAGTAAAGTATTTGTCAATGACCTGTATTTCGATTTTATAAGCATCATTTTTGAATATGCACTTTCACAAAGGTGGGTAAAGCCCGCCATGGAGCTCATCTTTAGCTCGTTCAATAAGGAGCTTAAAAAATTCAATTCATGTTTCTGTTATGCCCTTGTAAAAGGGACCTGATTGCAAATCACACAGTTCCAGTTCCAATCTTCACACTCTCAACTGCGATTGTTAATGAATGAGTGAAATGTGATTATTTCGTCCATGTAACTGAGATGGTCCAAAAAATTACATTCTTCAAAATTTTTCATCTCTAATAATTTTCAATTCTGAATTTTTCATCTCTAATGTTCTTTACAACTTGGAAAAAAGAAAAATTATTTTATTGTAGAGACGTTTTGAACAATTTCAGTACAACGACGCGCAGTGTATCTATTTTGCGTTGGGGTAATTCCGAGTTCTCGAGTGAATAGTGATGTGAGCGGCGTGATTGAATATATACTTAAAACATTTGAATTTTGTTGCGAGAAAAATAATTTCTTCATTAATGTATTTAAACAAAGAAGATAAAAAGATTCTGCGGGCCGTAACAATTCAAGCGGCGAGTCGCATGCGACCCGCGGGCCATGGTTTGGACAGCCCTGATTTAAAAGATAGTTTCTTTTATATAAAAAAACTAGGCTCTGCTCGCAATTTCGTCCGCGTGGAAGAGTTACTTTGGGCTAAAGCTAACATGCTACAGACATAACTAGTCTCTTACTTAAAAGATCGCTGTCAAAAAGTTAACATACATGGGGTAACTTCAGCGGGATCATTTGCGCGAATCGGTGTACCACAGGGGTCTATTTTAGGGCCGTTCTTGTTTTTAATATATATAAACGATCTACCGCTAGTGGTTAACAACTCTGCTGACATGGTGCTTTTTGCGGATGATACTTCTCTAATATTTAAAGTGAAAAGGATAGATTCAGATGTTGGGCATCTGAATAATACTTTAAATGAAATTTGTCATTGGTTTGCGTTGAATAATTTATTGTTAAATGCAGATAAAACGAAATGTATAAGATTTACTTTACCCAATGTTAGACAGGTTAATAGTAGAATCAAGATCGAAGGGAATCTAGTAGGGTTAGTTGACAATACTGTATTCTTGGGAATTACATTAGATTCCAAATTACAATGGGGACCTCACATCAAAAAAATGGCGAGCAGATTAAGTTCTGCTGTATTCGCAATACGGAAAATTCGCCAGCTTACAGATATTGCCACTGCTAGGTTAGTCTACTTCGCTTGTTTCCATAGCATAATGTCTTACGGTATTCTGCAGTGGGGTACGGCTGCTGAGGTAGACACCATATTTTTATTACAAAAACGGGCAGTTCGAGCAATACATAATATGGGACCTCGCGAATCATTAAAAACGAAATTCCAGGAATTCGGTATCTTAACTCTACCCTCCCAATACATTCTTGATAATTTAATGTATGTCTGTAAAAACTTTGAAAAACTGAATTTAGTAAAAGACCGGCATAGTGTAAATACTAGAAACTGTAATAAACTGGTCGTCCCATGTTTCAGACTTAGTAAAACCAGTAATAGTTTCTTAGGTAAAAGTGTTAGGTTTTACAATAAAGTCCCAAAACATGATACCGATTTGCCGGACTGCAAATTTAAGCGCCATGTCAAGCGAATGTTAGTGTCAAAAGGATATTATAGAGTGGATCAGTATGTGAACGATAGTGATGTCTGGAATTGACTCCTCTTTGTGCATCCACTATAAGCTGTATGATGTATTTAAATGTATATAAAAAAAAAGTACCCGATCGAGTTTCTTGCCGATTCTTCTCGATGGCTGGGTTGTTTCCGAACCGGTGGTAGTTTTTGACGTTCATAAGCGCCTTATTAGGGCCTAAACTGAATAAAGAATTTTTGATTTTGATGCAGCGGAAGCTCTCAAGAGGAAAAAACCCTGATATTGAAACTTTCTTCATTGGTGCTCCGTTCCTATTGGTCTTAACGCGGTGGTATATATAACCTTGCTCGATAAATAAACTATATAACATTGAAAAGTATTATAAACACTGAAATATATATTAAACATTTTTCATATTAAACCAGTAGTTCCTGAGATTACCCCCTACAACGTCACAAACTTACAAACTTTACCTCTCTATAATGTAACTAGCTGTTACCCGCGGCTTCGCACGCGTTTTTTGAATATATTAAATAAATTTAAAATTGTTATTAGATGTGTAAATAACAATAATACTCTTTCAAAAATATTTGTAAGTATGACACGCACATCATCTACAGTAACAGGTAACATGTATATTATATATGTGTATACTAATAGTGTATCGAATGGGATGGGATTTATCATAAGCCACATAGCTGGAACTTTAAACTACTATGTGTGTATCACCCTCAGTGCTCACTTACACTATATAAGAAGGTAATGAAAATATTAAGCTATACATTATCGAATAATATGTGTTATCTTTTATTATATAGATATAATATGTTCATATTTTTGATATAATCAAGATATTAATATACCTTGCTATAATTTAAATCACATATAAACATATGACTTTCAATTATATTTATTCTTGGAGTCCAGTACAATGTACGTCACACGCACATGTTAACAGTGAACAACATATTTTTGGTCAATTTCACACATACGAAATATGTACTATATATGCACAGATAACAGTTCAGCACAACATAGTTATTTGCCCTTAAAATTCCTGTTCAAATATTACTTGTAGTCCGTTGAAGCTGTTAAGAACTTGCTAGGTCAATAGCGTAGTTATTTCTAAAAAAAAAATTGTTCAAATAGGTCCAGCCGTTTCGGAGATTACCCGGAACAAATAAAAAAAAAATAGACATATCGACAGAATTAAAAAAAAGATTTTGATATTTGTAGCATCGCAGATATATATATTCATCAAATAGAATTTATTTTAATATTATATACACACACTTTCTTCTTATAATACGTAATATATCACAAACCAAAAATTAAGAACGAAACTAACGTAGAATAAACTTTTTGAGGGTTTTTTGTCGGGATTTCAGTCTCTCATGTAGGGGATTTTATATTTTATTCATAATCTTGTGTTATTTGACTCTATATTGTATTAAATTCGTGGCGTTTTATGTAATATGATTTGTTTATTGTGCATAAGTGAAATGAATAAAAAATAATACCTCGAAGCATGTATTCTGGGGTAAAATTTACGAAATATTATATAGAAGATTTGGCGCTTATTATTATATTGACAACTTCATAATTGGCAGTATGGATTAATTCCTTCGCCTGTATTAATGGACGAATATTATTACTACTAACCTTTTAGAATAGCAGCATAAAATAGACTTTAAAAATGTTTGCGATTGCAACGTTCTAAGTATAATCAAAAATTGGAATTAAAAATAACGTAGAATAAACTTTTGAATAGGAACACATAAATAAACCCTGTTAATATTTCGGATAGAATGTTATCATGTTACCATGGCAACGCATATAATACTGACAGTGACACGCAACGGATGCCCTAAAAATAGCCCGATTTTGAGACATTCTTCATTAGTGCTCCGCTCCTATTGGTTTTAGCGTGATGATATATAGCCTATAGCCATCCTCGATAAATGAGCTATCTAATAAAAAAGAAACTTTGAAATCGTACCGGTAGTTCTTCAGATTAGCGAATTCAACCAAACAAACAAACTCTTCAGCTTTATAATATTAGTATTAGTATAGATAAGATTTAAATAAATAGATATACATAAAAATAAAATAACTAAGAGTTTATACTAATCTCACATAATGTCCGAACACATTTACAAATTACATACATCTGAAGAATCAAAATTATCATGAAGAAAATCTAAGTAATTTTTAAGCCTGTTTCCACATTGTGGTTCAATCCATGTGATCAAGAACTTCACAAATGTACAAATTGACTGAGATAGAACCGGCTCAGATTGGTTGAGCACACTAATAATTGTTGTGTCAGATGCAAACCTACAACAGTCAAAGTGATGACAGCAGTGATATGACCACTTAAAACACTGTGCCATCAACATTAATCTGTTATCTACACACTCTATAGTTCAAATTGGTCGAGTACCTATTACTGATATATTATAGTTTAGTATTAAGTGTTGTATCCCTTAAAATTAGCCCAATGAAGCTATTTAGACCTTGCTAGGTCAATAGAGTAGTCAGTTCGCGAAAAAAATCCTTAATAGCATATTGTGTAAGGGGGTCTACAGTTACAGAGTTTCTTATCTTCTACAGACATTAAATTCGAATGTGGTCAAAATAATATATTATTGTAACTCAAAAATTACAAAGTGACATGTAAAACTGGATTACCTGTATAGGTTTTGTAACTGAATATTTTTGTACTGTTTTTCGTGCTCTAGTTTCACAAAATTTTCCAACTGCAATAATTTTTTCCACTTCATACAACTCCAGAACTTTGACAAATATTTTATCACAAATGTTGTATAATACCTCTATCTCATGTGCCTGAAAATCGATAAGAATTTTTATAGGTGGTAGAGCCACGCTGAAGCTATTACTGGTTTCAGCATGAATGGGTCGGCTCACCTGGGGTAAAACCACCCTCTCACAGAAAACTGTCGTGAAGTAATAGTGCTTGCATTGTTGCGTTTTGTTCAATCAGTGAGAGTGCTGGAAGACCACCTCGTCTCCCCTTCCTCCCTCTCTCCTATCCTACTCCCCTTCCTTATTCTTCCCTCCCTCAAACATAGGCTGGCAACGCCCTAGCGACTCACCTGCTTTTGCTAGTATCTATGGACGGTGGTAATCATTTAACATCAGGTGACCCACATGTTCGTTTGCCTCCTGTGATGTAAAAAAAAACAATTATTGAGATATCATAAATATTTGCACATAGAAAATAATTTACTGGAAATTACATATGTTATTATTAGTATATATATTAATGTATATAATGATATGTCATATGTTTTGATAATAAACAAAAGTTCCTTTGAGGTACAATCATGTAAAAACAACTGAACATATTGGCATTACTATGTAATAGCAGTAATACTATGGCCATTCAAAGCATAATTTTTCATTAGGTGCTAAGCTACTAATTTTTTGGATACCAGTTCCATCTGATATTTTTTATATTGTCCTATATAGCGGACAGGATTCAGCAAGTTACAATGATATAATAAATTACCTATTTATAAGAAGAAAGAATGAATGATTACAAGCACAAAATTCATCAAATCACCGGATAATATTAGAAATAATAATTTTAAAAATGTGTCATATTGTGTTCATACTCACTTAAAAATATATGCAATATTTATGTTATTTCTTTTTTATTTTTTTTATCAAACTGGCTACACGATTGACCTGGCAAGGCCTTAACAGCTTTACTGGAATATCGTATTTAAATTATTTGTTAAAAATTCTTACTTTACAATCTCCAGGGGTGACATTACAACCATTACTTTTTAACCATTGTTGAGGCAAATAATTGTACACAAAGCTGGTTTCAAAAAAATTTTCTGGAGTTCCACATAAGTCTTTGAATAATCCCCAAAATCTTTTTCCGCTTATCTGTGTACATAGAAATAATTCTTACATTTATGAGATTTGACATTATAGAGCATCATATGTTTTTAGATACATACTTAATACCTTGATAATATGTCAAGATATGTGGAAACTGTATGGGAAAATTGTAAATACTTTAGTGGACACTTTAAGAGTAGAAGTCTTGATCATATAAAACGGTGAAAAAAAGATGTTGAAAATAAACAGAATATCTCACGTGGGTACAACATAAGTTCAATAATGTTTATTTATTTACTATTTTAAATACAGGAGATTTGAACACAGTAGTACAATAACAAGTGGTACACATTGTTCGACCTTTAAAAAACTAACCCTTGTACCCCCTAATGGCACCTACTTGTATGATTTTGTATTTGAAATAAAAACAACATTTCTTGTAAGTAAATGTGGTCAAGAAAGGTTCCTTAATACTAAATACAATGCCACCTATCCAATCTGCCAGATACTAAACTAGATATGAATTATCATCTTGACCAATATATTAAATTACTATTTGATCACACAACACTAATAATTTTAGACGTAAAGATATAGCTTTATAGGATTACTATGAGATTAAAACCAGAACAATATTGATTATGCTGAATAATCTTGAATTTTTTGTTCTTAGGAGATTTTATACCATGTTATTGTACTATTTCAGATTTTTAAGGATATAGTCTTTAAAATCATAGAAGATTATTTTTAAACTATATTATGTATTTTAAGAAAACATCATGTGTTTATTTAAGCAGAAAATATATATTGCTAATAGGAAATAAACATAACTTCTGTGTTAGGGAAAAATAAATATATAAAAGAAATTCTGATACTTTTTTATATTTAATCTGCTGAGAAAATATATCTACATTATTAGAAACGTCTACTTTACTTAAGTAGTCCGGTGAAGCTGTGAAGGCGAGTAAGGACAATAGCTTAGTCAGTACGAAAAAAAAAATCTATTTTACTTCACATTTTTTTTAAAGAAAAATAACATACTTTTACAGGACTTTTTTTTTTCGAAATGTCTACGCTATTGACCCAGCAAGGTCTTAACAGCTTCACCGGACTAACTTTTACGGGACTCCAGAAACCATTATTAAAGTATAATTGAAGAGAGGTATTTTCGTCAACATGCTGTTAAGACAAATATGAGTATATTTAAGATTTTGGAGGTAGTTTGTTTATAAAAATTCTTTGTTTTTTTACTGCTTGTTTTACATAACTTCCTATTAGTTCTATTATATAGTGAGGTGGCAATGCATTCAGGATTGAAGGAAGCATATATTCCTAAGTACTCATTACAATAATAATTGTAATATCCATACCTCTGTTCTAGTGCACTGAAATCCTTGAATGGGCCTGGCTGGAATTTCTTTAGGTGGTTTCCCCACAGGACCTTCTATGTTCAGCCAATTTTTAATAGACGATATTTCACCAAATGGAACCTGTAATAGGAATAATTACCAATTCTATGAAATATATTTATTTTACGTAAGAATTAGAAAATAATAATCTAAATAGAATAACACAGTTTTACACAACATGGAAAAATGATAAATAAATAAAACATATATATATATATATCATCAGTCATATTATGATAATGCCTTTTTTTATTGCTTTCTTTTTATACTTTTGAATATGGAAAATTAGCTATCCTTCTTTAAGACTAAGTTGTTATTGGAAACAATTTTTTAATTTAAAAATAACATGAAAATAACAAATAGACAGAAAAACAGAGCTACTTTAGCATATATAATATTACTGCGAATTATGGAATGAATATAATAGAATAGCAGGCACATTTTTTTATGAAATAAATTGTAGTTTTATTCATTGATTATAAGTATACTATAATAAAAAATAAGTATGTCATTTCCTGCCCTTACTCCAGTCTGTGACATCCCCCAAGGTCCAGGATTCATACCAAAGTACATTATTCGTTTTCGTGTATTACAATATTTACGTACGTACATTTCAAATGTATTTCTTGCATATATAGTAGGATTATAAATGCACTGTACACATGAAGGTACTTCAAATTCCTCAAGACGCAAATTTAACTCGTCTACTAGGTCCAGAAATTGGTCACTAATTGTGGACTCGTCGTCACCAGTTTTAGCATTGCAATCAGTACGAGAAAAAAATGAAGACACTATTGTTGATTCCATAGTTATAATAGTAGTGTTTCGCTAAACTATGTAAATCAGTAGAATTTCTCAACTTGCTTGTTTTATATCACGGACAAATAAATATACAAGTTTACTATATAATTTGTGTAATGATCATTATCGAACAACATATATGTTTTATTTTATCTTGTGTTGATTTGATTTTGGTATATACTATACATACTTTTTTATCCCAAAGTTGTTATTATATTATAAAAACAAATGTATGTGTAATGTGTATAACACAATAGGGCTGTTGATAAAATATCGATATTATAAATAAAAACATCCATATTTTTTATTAATTTACATTAACTTTTTTGGGTGATATATCGATACTTCGATATTAAAATTTGGATACCGGCGGTCTATATTTTTTTTATTCATAATTATCTTCTTAGCCTTGGGTTGAATAATAGCTATCCAGCACTCAGATACATGCAGTGTGACTGTGTCTTATAATAGTTTTATACGCTTTCCCCATGAGTTTCAACGGCATCGCCATGTGCCATGAGTTTCGTGGATCGCACAATTATTATTATTATTATTATTATTAAAGTGGGGAAACCCTTTATGGATACGCCACCCACCCGAGGGAGAGAGTGGGTTATGTCCGACCCCCACGGGCTAAAACTCCAAGGTGTACCGTCCACCGCATTGTTGGGGCAGCCAGGGATCGAGCTTGATCTCAAACCTGAAAAACTGCTCCTGCCGCAGCCTGGCGTGTGAACGCCGGACTTCGCCCTACTGTAGAGAGACTACTGGGTACACGACCAGTAGTCTCCCCTCGTCAGCCTCACACGTGCAACGAGGAGATGGGGCCCAGGACCCATCCCCTCAGGATGGCTACGGTATTGTGAGCAGACGGGCATTACGCCTCGCCCCTCCCGCTGTTCTTCTTTGGAGAAGAGGGCCACTTTGCGGATCTACCTCCAGGGCCTTATCGCATGATACCATAAACATCTTTCGCCATTTCGTGCATCCTGCATTTATCGTATTCCTTCCGTTATTGTCTACGCTGCCGCGTTTTGAATCAATGAACCGAGGTACCGGAATTCGAAGCATGCTGGTAATAATAATCTTAGTACCTTGTGAAACAGCTGAACATGAAATAAATAGTATTTTAAAAATCTCTTACTGAAAAATATTCATCATTATCAGCCTGTAAGAGACCCACTGCAGAGCCATAGGTGAGTAGGGAAGAGTCCCGAAAGAAGGTATGGGCACATCACCACACCAGCCCACAATGTATTGGAGATTTCAAACTCTGAGAGAGCCACAATTGTATGTTTTCCCACATATAGTAATACTACATGCTTATTGAAATACTAAATGCTTATTGAAGTCCTATATTTGATTGAAATTATTATATTGTATTATAATTATTGTAATAGTTCAGTTAAAGTTATAGTGGTGCCGTAGAATAATCGTATGTAGGCCAAAATTTATAATATTTATCTACATAATATCTATAATAAAGAGTATATATGTTATTGAACAGTTTCATTTAAAAACCATATTGACGCATTTACAAATTTTGTTATTGTTTATCAGTCGTATTGAGATTATAATACCGTTTTATCTAAATGTTTTGCATATAGAATATATCTGAACAAATTCCTGCTTCACAAATGGTGACTTATTTCTACCTTACATTCTACGTTGATATAATTTAAAAGCAAACACTCAGTGATTAGATAATAAATTGTTTTACTATTTCCTATACCTTTAACATCGGAGTTTTGAGCAGGAATTGAATCTATTATGTCTATATTTTTTTTAAATCTTGGGTCCTTTGCCACTATATTATAAACCTAGAAGTAATTTCAAAATCTGTAATTTAGATTTAGCATTGTAGCATTAGCTATCCCGCAGGTAAACAAATGTCTTATTTGATAAGCATGGATAAAGGGAATTGTGTTCATAAAATTTATTGTAATTATGTTGAATTGACTGAAAATTCGTTCCATGTTTAAGTACGTCGAAATAATTGCAAATTATTTTAGCATTTTTATTTCTCTGAATAGAAAAAATCGATTGGTAATGTATAGTGAGAAGAATAGATTCATTGATTATATCGATTAAAATAAATGATATGTTTTTGTTTTAAATTGATTTTTATTATTTGACCTCAAATTATCAAAAACCTCAACACGTCTCTATGTCAGTGCTCCACTCGGAATTAGCGGTGATCGATATTAGAAAAAAATCGATGTTAATATAGGTTTAAAAGTACGTTAACATCGATAGCAAAACATCGAAGTCTCAAAACATCGATGTTTTTGCTAGCAATTAAAACTGCCTGTAAAATATCTAACTTAATCGGGTATTTTCCATGTTGTCAGTTCTTTTGCTGCTACAAAAGTACAAGAGTTGGCCAGCGTTGAAAAAAAGGTTATGCAAAGAAATAATTATTCCTACGGCGTACTTCGACAACGATGATTAGTATCATCTAATGTAAAATAGTTACATTTGACAATTATTTAGTCTGTAGTTAGTATATGCAACGTTAAATGACCCTAAACAATATATTGACATTTCGATACTTTATTCTCATAACATTGTTGTTATCGACATCAAAACAATGATGTTTTTAGCTAAATATCGTTGTATCTTCAATATCGATATATATAGACCATCCCTACTAGGAATTTGTTATTCTGTGGTCAGTGTTAGAACTCAGTGTTAGGGATGTGAGATTAATGGAAAAATCGATTAATTAGGAATCAATTTTTATTTTTTCAATAATAATTTATTTGTCAAAAATGATTATTATTGAAAATAAATAATCGATTTCTGGGAAAATCGATTTTTATAATATTTAAAAATAGTTATGCTTTCTATATTCCTATAATAAACCTAAAGATTCAAAATAACAATTTATCAGATTAAGAATCAAATAAAACGATAAGCATCAAAAATAACCAGTTCAAAACAAAATAAAAGTAAATGTTCCTTTAAACTTTTAAGGCAAAGAATGTAGAAACTAAATACCATGGAAATTTTCTGTACTATTAAACTTTATATCGTAATAAAAATGAATGAATGAATGAATGAATGAAAATGAACATCCTAACAAAATGACAACATTATTAATTCTAACTGTAAAATTCAAAACAATGAAGTTCTCTTTTAAATTTTCATATTAATTATAGTGTGATTGACAAAATTAAAATGAAAGAATTTGTATATTGAATAATTTCAATAATAATTTATAGTTTTGTAAACTTATCGGTGTCGAGATTGCCATAAGACATTTTTAGTGAACATGTTGAACTACTTTGTACTCGTACGACAGATCTTTTTTAGTTTTATTGAAATTTTTAATTTTAGAATCTTAGAGCGGTATTTGGCCGCATAAGAACCACAACAACCATTATAAGATATAGTAACTCATGTTACTTGTAAGGCAGTGGGATGTTTTCATTCTATGTTCTTTTTTAATTTGTAGTTTCACTACAAAATTTTTCATTCTATCGAACAGAACATGTATATTACTGTGGTATTATTCTTTTTCGTAATAAAATACTTTCGCCAGCCCTTTTAGGTATTTTACTACTAGAAAACATTTTAAATTCTTACAAATATATTATTTCACTATGCTCACTCTTCAATTGTAAATAATAATGAACTTATTTTGATTTTTTTTTTTTCATCCGTCGCATAGATGTTTATGAAAATCGATTTAAATGCATAATTTATATAATTGTTTTTAAAAAAATCGATTAATATGAATATGAACATCGACAATAGAAAATCGATTATAATAAAATAATAATCGATTTAAATAAAAATCGATTATTTTGTAACATCTCTACTCAGTGTCTGTTGTGGTCACTTCATAATATAATATTTGTTATGCGTGTTGCTGCTTTCGAGGCTTTTGTGGTGGTCATTATAAGCTGTCGAGTTTGGTTTCTGATACAGTGTAACTAATAGAAGGAATACAATTTTAGCGAAACTTGCTAGTGGTTTTCATTCATATAAATGTCGGTCCTCAATGAAAAAGCTGTGCGTAGCATAATAGAGAGAGCTAGCGTTCCGTTAGTTTTAAGAGGATTTGTTGACGATTGGGTAATACGCCAGTGGAGCCTGGAGAAATGGTCGTCAATATTTGGTGATAAAGTGATACCCTTTCGTTGTATGAAAAAAGATTTCCTATCAGACGAACCGTGCTGGGAAAGAAGATGTGTGGTAAAAACTAAAACATTTAAGGATTTCTTAGACTGTATGGATACTTGTGAAGATTGGATGTATTTTGATTACAAATATGTTCATCAATGGTTCACCGGCGATCATGAGTTGTATAAGGTATTATGAACTCTTCATTTACTGCTTCGCTTCTGAATACTGAGATTTTGAAACTGAAAACGTCGGCACTGGTAGGAAATGAATATTACCAGTGTATTATGAATTAGGATATAAAGTGTGATATAATTCCAGGATGGTTCAAGGACTTCCAGTATTTATAAGACATACCAGTGATCAACCACAATTCTATTTTATTCTGCAAAGATACACTGTAAAAATCTCTTTCCGTACATCACTAAAAGCTCAAGTTTCAGAAATTCAGTAATTTAATTCTGTTCTCTCATTATCCTTGAAGTTTTAATGCTTGAAACAATTACAAATCAGCTTTCCTAAATTATGGACTCAATAAGATTAATAGAAGTTGCTTTTGCTTTAAAGTTCTAAAGAATATTACTAATTTAGCAGACAGTAATTTGATCACTATGCCAAGGAGTTTTTAATTTCAAACATTATCATATATGATTCTTTGGATTCTCTGTACATCCATTAAAAATAGTTAAGAAAATTACATGTAATCATTATAAATTATATTAAAGATGGAAAGATAATCCTGAATTGAGTTTCTTGTCGATTCTTCTCGCTGACTGGGATGATTTATAAGCTGTTAAAGTATTTTTGATTTGAATTAATTATTATATCTAGTATATTTTTATTTTTATTGTGATGCTATCATTCTACTAGCGGCGCCACCAGCCGCAATTGCGTTATTGTGACCTCCAAGAACAGTACTTATGTTCTTGTTGGAAGATAGTCTATATCTTTTACTGGTATTGTGATGATATGTATGTAGAATTTGTAGTCCGGTGAAGCTGTTAAGACCTTGCTAGGTCAATAGCGTAGTCAGTTCAAAAAAAAAAAGTATGTAGAATTCCAATTGGTGGAATAGTTAAGGTCAAGGTCTATGAAAGTAACAAACTTATGTTCATCTTTATATTATTAGCTACAACTAGTTCGGATGTAAATTGAATAATTAGTTTATTTTCAGAACATATCTTGGAAGCAGTTTGGTTATGAGGATAAGGGTGCAGTTGATACTACTCTGTGGGTAGGCAGTAAGGGAGCTCACACACCTGCACACCAAGATACTTATGGTATAAACATTGTCACACAGCTGTATGGAAAGTAAGTCATAATTGTATTTCACACTAAAATATTTTTAGTGGCTTCTATAAGTTGCAATAGGTGACTATGTGACTTTACAGGTGACCATGATAGTAACAATTGATGTAGGGTTGTCAATGTCAATGTATTTTCAAAAGACTTCATCTTACCACAGTATAAATATGAGGGACAGTACGGAAACTACCTATAAACACTTGAAAAAGGCACACTCGCATAAATATGTTCACTGACAAGAGGTTTTAAAAGGTTTTTTTTGGGGGGCAATGCGAAAACCGTATAGGGGTCTTGTAGATACGCATGATTGTGTGAGTGTGCCGGTATGATCATTTATAGGTAGTTTCTATACTGTCTCTAATATGTATCCAGTAGTTTTACTGTGCTACTATTGAAAAAAAAAGAAATAATTTTTATCATGTGAATTTAAGAAATACAATCAGCATTATTATAATGGTTATGCCCCATTTGTACCAGGAAAAAAAGGATGGTGGAAAACTGGAACGCAAGTTACATGATTTGAAGAAGTTTGGTAGAACCCCATTGTATTCCATTTCCTCTGTTCATGTGTCATACTTTATTTATTTGTATTGTGTTCTCATAGGGGTTGTGACAGTTTGTTTATTTGTTTTAACAATTCTCAACAAGTATTCTACAGTGACATTTATTATTTACAGGTTAACATGTACATTTTTTTTTTTTTCTCGAAATGACTACGCTATTGACCCATCAAGGTCCTAACAGCTTCACTGGACTACTAAAGCGAGCGCTTAAGGCACTCAGCCGATTTTATTATGGCAACCAGCTCAAGGGTGCACGGCACATCTCGGCTTGGCTGTTGCCGGTTGCATGCAAAATCGCGACCTATCTTAGCTAACCTAGCTAACTATTCATATATGTATGAGTTGTTGAACCGTATATGTGTACCAAGCATACACGCCTCAACAACTCTTCCATATATTTATTATCGGATAATTGAGAGTTTTTCAGTTCGATAAGGGAAAATAAGTAAACCCTTCCACTTTCATGTCTATGCGTGTAGGCGTGCACGTGTGTGGGGGTGATCGTGTAGTGTTGTAGCGGTGATGTATATTTGTGTGTCACCGTATCGCGCAAGCAACGCACTCAAGGGCTCCCTACCGAGGGATCGAACCTAGGCTTGAGCCGCTGCCGTGGGAGGCCTAATCGGGTACTTTAACATGTACATCTATATCGATACTTCTATACTAGTAATATTATAAAGACGCAAAGTTTGTGAGGTTGTAGGTCAGAAACTACTGAACCGATTTTGTATATTCTTTTACCAATAGAAAGCCACGTTATTTGTGAGCGTCATAGGATATATATTAACCCGAAAATGAAGACTTATGTGCTAGTCAGATTTGCAAAGTTCGAGAAAAAATGGTTGAATGAAATGTTTCTTACGAAGGCTGCCTTAGGAATGCAATATATATGATGGACTTCTAGAGAAAAGTTGTAGAGCTTTATAATGCCCGTCGCTGTGGGTAAAGAGGCGTGGCCTATTGTAACGCTGTAGGTAGCCGTGCGGCTGACTCGCGAGGCCGCCTCCTTACGCAGCATATGTGGACGAAATTAAAATTTCCGAAACGTAACATGCACAATTTCGACATTTCTATAATAAAAAGTTCTTGTCAGAACTACTTTTTGGCAGTCAAGAAATAAATGATAGTACTCAATAGCAGTACTAAGCGAATCACACTCAATTTCAAAATGTTTACCAAGCAACGAAGTGGGTTTGGGTCAGCTAGTGTATTAGGTCTTTACCTATGAAATTGCCGTTTTGTATGAATAAATTTGAACGAATTTTTTCATGTATTTTTTATTTGTTTTAATCGAAGTAATCACCCACGCAATCAATGCATCTTTGACAACACAGTGGCAGTTTATTGATGCCCGTCTTAAAGAAATCAGATGGACGGGAGTCAACAAATTCTTCCAAGGCATTTTGTACTGCCTCTCGGGTATTGAATTTTTTTCCCGCCAAGGAGTTATCCAAATTCTGTAGGCGCAAGGTCTGGTGAGTAGGGCGGATGACAGAGAACTTCCAACCCCAGTTCTTGCAACTTGGAGACCGTCTGCTGTGCAGTATGAGGTCGCGCGTTGTCGTGCACGAGCAGCGGAGACGATCGATTGACCAATGCTGGTTGGAGTTGTGCCAGCTTCTTCATCATTGTGTTCAGTTCTTCACAGTACACATCTGCAGTAATGCTCACCCCGTTTGGTAAGAAGTTGTGATGAATCACACCAGCGCTAGAGCACTAAACAGTGACCATCACTTTTCTAGGGATAAGTTTTCGTTTAGGACATTGTTTAAGTGCTGAACCAGGATCCAACCAACTTGCTGAGCGCTTGCGGTTATCAAACAGAATCCATTTTTCATCGCAGGTAACAATGCGGTTTAAAATTCCTTCCTTTGTGTGTCTGTTAAGCAGTGCAAGGCATGTCTCGGCGCGTACTTCGCGCTGGCGATCATTGAGTTCGTGGGACACCCATCTGTCAAGCTTTTTTACTTTGCCAATTTGACGCAAATGGACTAATATTGTTTTGACGCTATCGTCGAAAGCTGCTGCTAATTCAGCCGTAAATTGTGTATCATCAGCTTCCACAATCGCCTTTAATTCGTCATCGACACCAAAGTCTTCGGACGACCACGAGGTTCATTTTTTAGGTCGAAATTCCGAGAACGCCAGCAAACCAATAACAGGTGGTGCGTTGGTTTGTAGTGTTACCTCCGTAAACGTCGTTGATGTTGCGTGCCGCTTGTGCCGCGTTGCTCCCACGACGGTACTCATATTCCATAAACAAATTACTACTTTTGGAAAAATAATTCCATGTTTTTTAAATTTAAATAAAATTTTTAAAATTAATTTGAAATGAAATGAAATAAATAATAATAAATAAAATAAAATAAAAATTTTAAAATTAATTTGAAATTAGACTTCTTAGTCAAACAAAAATTATTTTGATTTGAAATGGCCAGTACTACAGAACGGCAATTTCATAGGTAAATATCTATTATTATACATTTGTAAACACTAAAATAATCTAGGACCATGTTTGAAGATACATTTAGAATCTAATAAATATACATTACAGAAAGAGATGGATATTATTCCCTCCTGAAGCAGGAGGATTAAAACCAACGAGAGTACCTTATGAAGAATCAAGTGTCTATAGTGAATTGAATTTCTACTGTCCAAATAATATAGAAGTCTTTAAGGGTAAGGAATGTTATTGGAAACAATCTAAATTATTGTTGTAGTGTATTATAACCACCCTATGCCTTTTCGTTGTCGTAGGTTTGACAGGAGGAAGGATTGTGGAATTATCTCCAGGTGATGCTCTAGTAGTACCACAAGGCTGGTGGCACTATGTTCAAAATATTGACCCTATAAACATTGCTCTCAACATTTGGTTACCTCATGTATGTAAATTATTCTATGTTTACACAAACAGAAATTTCATTCAAAATCAAACAAAATCATTACATGATTAGTGAAATATTCTCACAGATTATTCATTACTTGCTTCTCGTTGTAAACCAATAAGAAAGATAGGTGCTTAATATTCGACATAATTATCTCGAGAAACAAAACTGATATACATTCAATATGAGATGATTTACGCAAAAATGAACTGGTGATAAATACGGAAGAGGTAAATCACGCTGTTCCGCGAATTCCGCGCCGTGCCCCCTTCTCTTTGTTCGACCGTGCAGCATTTGGACAATAAGCAGTTACGTAGTAATTAATGCTGAAAAGCGCACCTTCAATTATGTTCATTGAACCCAAGTGTGATTTTTTGACGTTTAAAAGTATCGTCCCTATACTTTTGAAAGTTTTAGAACAAACTTTAAGTTAGGTTCTCTCTGTTGCTTATTAGTGTTTGTTTTGATATTATTATATATGTGTCCTTGAACTTGAACCCTCTAAACATTCATCTGGTATATAGATGATAAGATATATATGATATTGCTACAAAAGTTTGATGTATTCAAAGGATTATTTTTTACATTCTGTCTTAAAACATTGCAAGTCCTAGAGATTGAGATGTAAAAAAGTAATTCAATATACCGATTACTAAATTCCAATATATTACAAATGCGAATGTGTTTCTATGTATTTTTGTTTGCTACATTTTTATGCGTGAATTACTCAATTGACCATTATGTAATTTTGCATACATTTTGTCAGAGTTACAGAAAAATATATACAGTATTCATCCCCAGTTTTTCATCTTCGGGAGGAATAAGCCAAGCAAAAGCATAAAGTAATTTGCTTTATGCTTAAAATAAGTAATTATACGTTGATCATATTCTTCCACAAAAAGTAAATTGGTATTAATTAGGTAGTATTAAGTCATCGTAACAATAGTCATAGCGGAACACTAAGGTGTGTCACATTATGGAATCAGTGGTCTATGACATAAACCATAGATTTGTACCGATGTCATCGGTATGTATGTATGCGATATGTATGTATGGAGTATGTATGTATGCGGTATGCATAGCGATAAAACCGGTCACAGTGACTCTTTCCTGATGTGATAGGTTTTATGATCAGCTAACCTATGTTTAGCTGCTGTGCCGGCATCGCGATGATAAATTGTAGATTTTTCCTTTACGACCTTTGATTTAAGATTGTGCTGTGATTTTCATCATATACGGTGGAGTCATGGTTGAGAGCTTTAATTTTAAAAACATGTTAAAAATATTTACATTTACAGGAAAACGATAGCTCAACACGCGTGTCAGAGGCTCTTGTTAAAATATTTGTTGCGCAAATATGCAAGGATTTGCCACGAGAAACCGCAAAATTGATTGTTAATCCAAACGAAGTAAGTTCATTTATATTCTACTGTGTACAGCTAAGATGATCTAATACGACAGTACCCAAACTTTTTTTAAGCAAGTATTTAATACGAATTTAATTTTTTTTTGTAATAACACTCCATATATCTAAATTCTATGGTCAAGTCACTAAAAATAGTTTTTGTGTATTAAAAAAAATATGTCTATTGGTCGTATTATCAACAATAATTATGAATTCTTATCAAAATAAGTATATTTATCTGAAGTGTTTAAAACGGAATACTTTTCCCATTTGTCTAATTAAAATAAATCATAACACTCAGTATTAACAGAATCGCACTCATAACTAGTAGCCCGGTGAAGCTGTGAAGGCTTAGTAAGGTCAGTAGCGTAGTCTTCGAAAAAAAAAAAACATAATTTCATCACAAGTAAGAATGTTTACCGTCCAACGAAGCGGGCACGGGTCAGCTAGTTGTACGAGTGTATAACATTCTAAAACTTTTTTGATAAACAACAAAAAAAAACGAAGGTAGTTGAAATAATTTACATAAGAAACTGAATAACTGATCGTCAGTATATTAATTCTGTCAATAACTTTGAAATTCTCTACTTTCTTCCGTTTTACTCACACACCTTTTTGTACGATTTTTTATTTTTTTTCTTTCATACAAACCTTGTACACAAACATGTTTTTTATATTACACGACTTTTCGGATGGAGTGGAGTTCTCAGAGTGTATATAATTATGTATATATCTCTGATACGCTCGGTAATTTAAACGGCTAAACGGATTTTACATAATAATAACATATGACGTGTCGTTAGATTTGCCTTAATTGTTAGAGTGACATAAGCCATATAATGTATTTAAGTGGGACAGAGTTTTCGGCGGGATTTTAGTCTGTCATGTAGTGGATTTTATATCTTATTCATAATCTTGTGTTATATTGGATTCTATATTTTGTAAATTTGGTGGAGTTTTGCGTAATATAGTTAGTTTATTGTGCATAATTGAAGCGAATGGAAAATAATACCACGGAACATGAAATTCTGAGATGCCACAAAAACTCCATGGACGGTTCTAACAAGGGATCCATCATCTTGTTAGAATATTGACTCGCACGACGCAATATTGAAGTGATCGCACGACGCTTGTAATATTATTGACTACGTGACAATGGCAGTAATAATCTAAAAGATTAATTGCCAAAAATAAAGTAAAAAAAAAGTGTGACGTCTGTGAATGAAAAAAGAGAGGAGGAATAAAAATAAGTTCTTAAGCATTTATACTCAACCGAAGAGCAAGAGTTCTTTACGTATATTAAAAAAAAATAAGTGTTTTTTGCCGACGGTTTTTTGTTTTTCCTCTATTAAAAATTCTGCTTGTATTATAATTTTATACAATACTATTCAACACAGAGATATCTAAACTAATATTATAAATGGAAATATGAGTTGGTTGTTTTCACGCTTACTTAAACGATCACTTGATATCTTGCATAAATATTGTGAATGGAACCAGAAAATGGCATACGGTATCTTTATCTAGAAAAAGGGTATTTCTCTCAAGGGATACGTCAAATCTACGTTAAGGCGAGCACAGCCATGAGTAATAGCTAGTTTTGCTATAGGTATATCGGTTCTAGGTGGCGCCATGTTATGTTTTATTGTTATTACATTTCAAGTTAATGTTAAAGGCTAATTAATTATAATAAAACATGTTATCCACGTAAGGACGTGACCTTAATTTGAAATAATAGCTCATATAAACATTCATATAACTGTATGTATTTACCGAACGTGCTTCGTCATAAGTTCATTTCAGATAATTATGTAATCTATATATAAATAACTATTATGAAGTTGTTATTCCAGTCGGTCTGTGTTCCCTTGGCTTTTGTGAATTACGCAACGGCTTCTAATACGGTTTTCGCTATCGTTAAAGTATATATTCCGAAAGGTTTATATGTGCATATATTAAATATGTGTTATATATTTGAAAGGTAGATGTATTCCAACGAAGTCCTAAGTAGGAGTTTTAAGGCGCATACGCTTGCTAAACATTATGAGATACATACAAATACTGTACTATAGAATTATACATTTTATAAATGCGTAAAGAAAAACCACCAATGCTAGCTTTTAGCCACGACCTTCGCTCGTACTAATGTAGGGTACGTCTATTCCTGGAAAACGGCATATTGTATCGCGATGAAATGTACCTCATGTCCTTTCTGTACCCCTGAAAACGTGCAAATAAATTTTGATGATGATCGATGATTGCATTGTTAAGGCACGAAATCGTAAGAAACAAACTAATTTTTTTTTCGAAACGACTACGCTATTGACATAGACTCATCATACATATATGAGTTATTGAAACATATATGTGCACCAAGCATTCATACCTCGAAAACTCTTATATGTATTTTGTGTCGGATAATTTTTATAAACTATTTCAGTTCGATAAGGGAAAAAATAAAACCCTTCCACTTTTATGTGTAAGTATGTGTGCGTGCACGTGTGTGGAAGTGATATGTGTAATGTTCCATTAAACTCACTTTTGCGTTTGTTATATTTGTTAGAATTATTGGTTGTGATATTATAGTATTAATCCGTATTAAGTTGAATACTTTATTTATGTTAAGCATTATTAAACTTTGTAACATACTAGCGGGCCAGGCAGACTTATTCCCGCCCTGATAATAAAAAACCTTGATAGATTTTTTACCGAAACCTTCCTCATGAATCACTGTATTTACTGGTGAAAACCGTATGAAAATCCGTTCAGTAATTTTTGAGTTTATCGCGAACTAATAGACTGACGTGGCAGAAGACTTTGTTTTATACTATGTAATGATTATTACGCGCGATAGTTATATGTTATTGGTTTGAAAATTCATACATAGATAAAAGAATTTTTAAATACTAAACTGCCAAAAAATGTATCTAAATCGGGGTGGGTCGTTAGTAATTATAAAACGGATAAATTGAAACATATCCTGTTATCCTTTTAAAATGACAACTTTTGTAAGTCACACAATTTAGCCATTATCAGGTGGATAGAATCATGAATGACGGAGATTGTATAAAACAATGTTCTTCTTTTTTAATGTATCCAGCAAACAGACAACGCAAACAAAACGCATTTAAAATTGCATATAAAACATATCACTGGATTTCATACATACAGGAACATGTCAATGTCATTAGTATCATGATGACATCATCCTTAAAGATAGTTTATATACGGATCATCTCAATGACGTCACCTTTGAAATAATCTTCCTTTATTAAGCTGTCGCGAACTAGTTTTACACCGTTGATAAATAGTATTTAAATAGAATTTTTAATTGCAAAGGTCATGTGGTTTTGATAAAACTTGTTGTCGTGTTTGGACCGTGGATATATATAAGTTGTTAATATTTTTTGGAAAGTTCAAGCATTAGGTCAACGAGGAAATATCGATTATTTAACACTCTACGTTGATCGGTTGCAATCTATGACTATAAAATATGAATCTCCATACAAATGAAATTAGACCTTGCAAGGCGGTAGGGCCACGCTGAAGCTATTACTGGCTTCCGTGGTATTATTTTTCATTCATTTCACTTATGCACAATAAATGAACAATATTACATAAAACGCCACCAATTTAACAAAATATAGAGTCAAGTAATACAAGATTATGAATAAAATATAAAATCCATTGCATGACAGACTGAAATCCTCAAAAACTCCTCAAAAAGTTTATGGCACGTTAGTTTTGTTCCCAACTTTTGATTTGTGATATATTACGTATTATAAAAATAAAGTGTGTGTATGTAATATTAAAATAAATACTTTTTGGTGAATACATGTATCTGTGGTGATACAAATATCAATATTTTTTTTTATTCTATCGATATGTCTGTTTGTATATTTGTTCCGGGTAATCTCCGAAACTGCTGGACCTATTTGAACGGTTTTTTTTTCTTGACTAGATCTTAACAGCTTCACCGGACTACAAGTATTATTTGAACGGTAATTTTACGGGCAAATAACTAACTAATTAGCTGTTTTATTTTAAGCTAGTGGGTTCAACAGACGTTGCCCGCACTGATAATAAGACAAACTATACCTAAACCTTGCCCAATAATAATTTTGTATATTGGTGAAAACGGCGTGAAGATACGTTCTGTAGTTTTTTAACTTATTGCGAACAGACATATAGAGAGACATGGCAGAGGACTTTGTTTTACACTATATAGTGATGAACTGTTGCCCGCGCATTCATCCGTGTGAAACTGATCAAGAATATGTTGTTCACTGTAAACATGCGCATGTGACGTACATTGTACTGGACTCCAAGAATAAATATAATTGAAAGTCATATGTTTATGTGATTTAAATTATAGCAAGGTATATTAATAACTTGATTATATCAACAATATGGACATATTATATCTATATAATAAAAGATTTAACACATTTTGTTCGATAATGTATAGCTTAATATTTTCATTACTTTCTTATATAGTGTAAGTGAGCACTGAGGGTGATACATAGATAGTAGTTTAAAGTTCCAGCTATGGGGCTTATGATAAATCCCATCCCATTCGATACACTATTAGTATTCACATATATAATGTACATGTTACCTGTTACTGTAGATGATGTGCGTGTCATACTTACAAATATTTTTGAAAGAATATTATTGTTATTTACACATCTAATAACAATTTTAAATTTATTTCATATATTCAAAAAACGCGTGCGAAGCCGCGAGTAACAGCTATTTTTGTTATAAATATAGATAAGATAATAATCAAAACCCGTTTTTTATTAATATAGCGCTTTATTTGTGCATATTAATTGCATCCGTGATAAACCGTCGTTGTTATATACAAGATCCTTTATTGTACGAACAACTGTTATGTGTTAATAGGAAGTTAATAAGAACAATAAAGAATAAATCATCTGGTTCAAGTTTAAACGTTATTCGTTTGTTTTATATTATTCAGGGTCAATTGTAAATTACATCTAAATAATTACTTAATTTTTGATTTCCCGTACCGAAGTACGTTGTTGTTGTAGAAGAAATTTATTGTGTTTTTCTTTCGTTATCACTTTCGAGAAGCACCTTCTTTCTTGCTATTTGATATTATGTAAAAAATATTTTCTCGTTTATCTAGTAAGGTTATATGTATCATTAAACGACCGCGATCTCTCTTTTTTATATTATAAGAGGCAAACGAACAGATGGGTCACCTCATGTTAAGTGATCAACACCGCCTATAGACACTTGCAACACTAGGGGTGTCGCAAGTGGACGCGGCCGAGAGAGGGCCCGGGAGGTATATCCGCAAAGTGACCCTTTTCGCCAAAGAAGAGCAGCGGGAGGGGCGAGGATTAATGTCCGTCTCTCCTAACACTGTCGCCAAACCTTAGGGGATGGGTCGGGAGCCCCATCTCGTTGCACGAGTGAGGCTGACGAGGGGAGGCTACTGGTGGTGTACTCAGTAATCTCTCTACAGTAGGGCGAAGCCTGGCGTTCACTCGCCAGGCTGTCGCAGGGGCAGTTTATCAGATTAGAGAGCATGCTCGGTCCCTGGCTGTCCCTACCATGCGGCGGACGGTACGCCATGGGGTTTTAGTCCGTGCGAGTCGGAATAACCCACCCTCTCCCCCGGGAGGGTGGCGTATCCGTTAGGGATTTCTCCACGTTAATAAAAAAACGGGGTGACGCAAGTGCGTTGCCAGCTTGTGTTCGGGGTGGCGGGGAAGGGAAGAAGAAGATGGGGAGAGGTGTGCCTCCGGCGCTCTCACTGACCGAACGAAACGCAACAATGCAAGCACTGTTACTTCACGTCGGTGTTTCTGTGGGTTGGGTGGGACTACCTCGGGCGAGCCGACCTATTCATGCTGAAGCCAGTAATAACTTGAGGGTGTCTCTACCACCTTTAAATGAAATTCTTGATGATAAATTAAAATGTGACCTAATATGGTAAACATGCTAGAAATAGAAGGGGACTGACTTTCAAGTGTAGTTGCCGAAACACACATATAGATGCTTGTCGATAGATTTTCAAGTTGAGAGTCGTAGCTAACAAGGTAGGCTTAAATAAGACCCCACCATACCATAGTATACATATAAGAGATAGTACAGAAACTCCCTATAAACGCTCGCACCGGCACACTCACACAAACATGCGAATCAACGAGACCCCTAAGCCACAGTACACAGAACAGACAGTATGGAAACTACCTATAAACGCTCGCACCGGCACACTCACACAAACATGCGCATCGTCGAGATCCCTAAGCGGTTTTCGCGGTGCTGTCCATAGAATTCCTTTCAAAACCTGCGCATGTTTGTGTGAGTGTGCCGTTTTCGAGCCTTTGTAGGTAGTTTCCGTACTGTCTCTCATATTTATACTGTGATCATACTGTAGTTGAATGACGATGTTTTTTTTCACCAAAACGTCCAGCTCATTCAAAGATTCGAGCCTACGTCCATTTACGAAACTGGTGGATGTTAAACTTCCACGGTTTCTACCAATATGACTCAAGTAGTCATTATCAAGAAATATTAATATTATAAAAGCGATTGTAAGTTTGTTACTTTTTACGCCTTAAGTACTTATCAACATCATGAAATTTTACCTACATTTTGTCAGAGGTACAGAAATGGATGTAGGTTATCTTTCCTCCATTAAAAGTACTTTCCTTAAGGCGTAGAAAAATTATTACACTGGCGCGACTGAAGCCACGGGTAAAATTTAGTATATAAGACTAGCCCCTGCCCGCGACTTCTTTCGCGTAGTAATAGTTACTTTGGCCTAACGCTAACACGCATCATAAGCACTTAAGAGAAAAAAAAAACGATTTTGGAACATTTTTCACCTGTGCTCCGCTCCTATTCCTTAGCGTGATGATATGTATAACATGTAACCTTCCTCGATATATGATCTTTATAACACTGAAAGAAAGAATCATTCAAATTGGACCAGTAATTCCTGAGATTATCCCCTATAACTTCACAAACTTTACCTTTAACTTTACCTCGTCTCGGAAGTTTCATCATCAGCCTGTAACATACCCACTGCAGGGCTATAGTTTTTTTTTTTTTTTTCGAAATGTCTACGTTATTGACCCAGCAAGGTCTTAACAGCTTCACCGGACTACTAAGGCGAGCGCTGAAGGCACTCAGCCAATTTTATTATGGTAACCAGCTCAAGGGTGCACGGCACACATCTGCTTAGCTGTTGCCTGTTGCATGCAAAATCGCGACCTATCTTAGCTAACCTAGTTAACTATTCATATGTGTATGAGTTGTTGAAACGTATATGTGTACCAATCATACACGCCTCAACAAAGTTCCTCCATATATTTATTATCGGAAAATTGAGAGTTTTTCAGTTCGATAAAGGGAAAAAAGTAAACCCTTCCACTTTCATGTGTAAGCGTGTAGGCGTACACGTGTGTGGGGGTGATCGTGTAGTGTTGTAGCAGTGATGTATATTTGTGTGTCACCGTATCGCGCAAGCAACGCACTCAAGGGCTCCCTACCGAGGTATCGAACCTACCTAGGCTTAAGCCGCTGCCGTGGGCGGCCTAATCGGGTAAACAGGACTATAGGTCTCTTCCCTAGGGAAGGTATAGGCATACAAAAACCACGTCAACTCACGACGTATTGGCGATTTCAAACTAAGAAATCCACAGTTCTGTTTTACCACATACAGTAGTACTACAAAAACCTTTCCTCAAGATGTTTTCCTATATGTCTGATATAAAATACATTATTTTGTTATATTTTTTAGGATGATATATGCGACACACCGTTAGCAGTACTGTTCCTGCAATTGGAAACAGTCGCTAACACGTATTTGGATAACAGACGCAAGGTGCGTCGTATGAAACGCCAGAAGACTCGTGAGGAGGACCCGACGCCGCTTGCTACACAGGACTACGATATTAAAAATTTACTCGACAATGAGGAGAGTCATTTTGAAGTGGCTTCGGCGCTATCAAGTACCGATCTTGTTAATTTGATCAATGAGAATATCAAAGAATTCGTGAATATGGATAGGCCGCTTCAGGACGAAGAAGTGGACGGTGCAACTACGACACTATGCTTGACCAAAGCGGTTATTGATTCGATTAGTCAGAGTGACGTCATTGACCTAGTCAAGCAGAATCTTTTCGCACGTTTAAGTTAGTCTTATACTGTGATCGAAGCTTCTGTGAATAAATTGTAAGACAGTTGTTTGATGACTTGGTAATATTTTAATTGAATAAGACTGTATTATCAAGTACGAGGTTTTGTATACAGAATTGTTTAATACAAATTATTGTATACAATTTTTGTAATTTCGTCCTATGATTGAGTATATATTTGAATTAATATCTTTAAAATATTGGGACCGAAGATATATTATGTTCCTTTTTATGTTTGTATCTATAGATACATACAGTTACAGTTATATTTTTCATTGCTTAACACAAAAACGAAATGTTTCTGGAAAGTTCGAAAGCTTAACATGGTTTTCTTATTTGGGTAGAAATAAATAGTACAATAATTATAAGGTCCACGTAATTAAAAGTAGTCGCGATATATCTCTCTGCACTCGTTTAACAAATTTGAAGGTTGATTCTATACTTCAGACCGCAATATAAATAAAAAAGTTGGTGCTTTTTATTTTAACTCTGTTATATGTCCTCTTTTACTAAATCATAATATTATGTAAACATTCAAGCAAAGCCAAATGTTCAGCATTCGATTGAATAATTGTATAATTATATTGTACAATTATGAAAGTTTTGCAGATATGTTAACAATGATATTATAACTATAAAGCTTCAGATACGTAATAAGTACTTCGACAACGCCTTGTTAAAACTTGGCTAGTTAGCTTAATTTGACGGCTGCCCCGTCAATCCATCCGTATACAAGCAACATATAACTACATATTTCGTTTTCACCACCGATATTGAGAATATGCTATCCTACTTCCACATTTTATCTAAGACAGAGTGACGTTAAATATTACTTTACGTATGTGTGCGTTTCGTGCCATTTGTTTTGTCAAAATATCATGTAGGTAACGTAACTACAGCTTTTCAGCTATGATATCATTGTATGTTAACAATATTAATAACAAGTTATTACGTCCACATATTGTGATATATATCAGATATTTGTAGAGTAACTTCTGGAAAATTTTCAATATAGAACTGAAACGTTAGATTAAATTGTGATATTACAATATGTGTAGCATAGGTATGATATTAGATCTCTTGTCTTATGATATTTATTAAGGAAAGGAGTGCAATTTTTTATAATAAAAACGTTCTAAAGTAAAAATACAGTTTTTGTTTTTCATAAATGTAATGTAATAAATTTAGTTAAACATGTCATGGAATATTATTTAGATTATTAATATACTGAATCGGGCTTGGAACGATATTATGTAAATGATAATTAAAAGGATATTTATTATAGGTGCTTATTTACACAAATAAAACCTGAATATCTTGATAGCTTCTAATTTCAGGTTTCTAAAAGTTAGCGAAAAAAAATTATCCGTGTAAATTAGTATGGATTTTTTTTAGGATTAACTAAATTAAATAATCTCAAAATTTAGTTTAATTCAGTTTCTAAGTTTGTAGTAGTTCTTTAAATAAAGTAAATTTTCGAAAAAAATAATTAACCGACTTCAATATTAATCAAAAACCCATAAGGCACCTTTGTACCTATGTAGATGAAATGATTTTCGGTTGGCACCGACTTCCAATGCATCTCTAGGTAGCACACATATTCATATGTTTTATTTAATTTGGTTAATTTGATAAACTATTTATTTTCCGCTTTTTAGTGCCTTATGGGTTTTTAACTAATATTGAAGTCGGTTAATTCTTTTTTTTTTTGAAAATTTACTTTACTTTTTCCATTTTTAGTCTACATAAATATATTTTACTAAGACATGCGGGTCACCTGATGGTAAGTGATCACTGCAGCCCATGGACAGCTGCGACACGAGAGGAATCGCAGATGCGTTGACGGTCCTTAAGGAAGGAGTAGGCTTGTTTCTTGAAAGTTGTGTTACTTTGTCACGGATCCCACAATCAGAACCTCACCAAACTCTCATCAAACTACCCTTAAAGTACGTCCTTTCCAATAAAAAATGAATCATCGAAATCGGTTGGCGTGATATTGAGTTATTCGTCTATTTGTCGTGTACATACTTAATGCAAATTTAACACTTATACGGCTTAGCACTGGATGCCGTTGTCAGAACTGGACAAAATTGGGACCACACGGGAAGCACCAGCTTCAAATAAAAAAGAATTATCCAAATCGGTTCACCCAGTCCAAAGTTATGAAGTAACAATAATAAAAAAAAATACAGACGAATTGAGAACTTCCTCCTTTTTTTGAAATCGGTTAAAAAGTGATACCAACGTAACCTTTGCAAAGCAAGTATTCAATACGCATTTAACTATTTTGTAATAACACCGTATTTAAAGAAGAGGAATGCCTGTTTAGTAAAACTAGAGTTAAACCAATTGGAAAACGCAATAAACTATATACTAGGTGACTGTTTAAAGTTAACACCCTTCAATCCTTTGATAGTTCATGGTCACATCTAACATATAAATGAATAATATTAATAAAACAAATACTAATAAACAACTATGTTGAAGTTTGTTCTGAGATTTTCAAAAATATGGGAACGATACTTTAAAACGAAAAAAAATCACATGTAGATATAATGAGTATTATGAAAGGGGCGTTTTCAAGGTTAATCGTTACGTAAGTGCTTATCGTCGGAACGCCGCAAGATCGAACAAAGGAAAACGGGGTGCGGATCGAGATGCAGGAAGCGGGCGTGACTGCGCGACACGGTATGGTTCATTGCTTTCTCTAATATTATACCAGTTCGATTTTGCGCAAACCACCTGATATTGAGTGTGTATCACTTTTGCGTTTCTCGAGATAATTAGCTCAAATATCAAGCACCTATTTTGTTAATTAATTTAGAACGAGAATCGACTAACGATTATCCTGTAAAAATATTGCTGGTGACTAACCAGTCGCGCTGTATACAGATGAAATGCCGCATATTTAAAAAATAGAATACATAATGAAAGTGCATGAAGACTGAGATAAATAAAAGTCAGGTGAATCTCATCAGGAACAATGTTCTTGATCCTTTTTCTGCAATGCTGAAAGCAATTCCATATGAAGATCTCTATTGTTTATATTTATATGTTTCCACCACGTAAGGAAAAATTGATATGCCCCTTCTTTGCGAATGCTTTTCTGTTTAACTGTATATTTTTATTTTCTACCATCTTTTCAATGCAAATTGCGACGTCACATAAATTAAATAACATAATCACTTAATCAGATCAAAAACTTATTTTATATATAACTTTTACTATTTATATATTTTATTATTTTACTAAAATGTTTTGAACAGAAGGGTATATGATAATATTGAGGCATTATAATGCGATGTCAAACTACTAAATCTATTTACATATGCGTCAGATTTCAGCGCAGTGTGACTTGTGTGAATATTAATTGACCTAACTTCTTGACCAATACAGTGCCCAGTTTAAAAGTATGTTTTATGTATTCTAAGCTACGTTTTGATATAAAAGAAAATTAAAAAAAAAAAGGTCAATTAATTAAAATTTCGATTACAAAAATGTACTTCCGGTTTTGAATATGATAAAAAGAGGTTTTTCAAGTATAGTTTTATTTTTAAAAGGAGCAATTAATTTTTTATATAAGTCACTGCATTTAATATTTTAGTGTAAGTTTGTTCAATTCAAAAAAAACTATTTCCAAAAAATCCGAATCTTATGACTGTTTTTTAGAAGAAAAAAAATTGTGTATTCACATTCACACCTACTGGAAGTCCAATTAGGCTGAATATGAACGAATTTCATTCAGTACTTCAACTTTTTTTTTCGTTGTCCGCTTCACGTGGAATACCCCAAGCAACAAAGAAAACCTGTTAAAAAACTGGGGAGTAAGATGTTCTTGTTTTCCCTCCACCTATTTAGACCTATATAGATTTCAAGAAAATACTGATATAAAATTCGTATAAACTATCCATTTGACTTTGAAATGTATTCATGACAAAGCAAAAGGACAATATGTATATGTAGTTCAAAGAGGGCATATAACGTGTGATATACGTTCGTACTCATCCATATTCATAAATAAACAGTTTTTTGTTGCATTACTATGTTCGGTGTCGATATTTATGTGCCATGTAGGTAATTATAACAATATCTGAAGACTTAGGAATCTAATAATTAAAACATTGTTTTTTTTTAGTTTTTACAACTTTCGAAAATAAAGTTGGTAATAAACAATTGTCTAACACTGACACTGAAAGTTCTAGCGTCGATATGTCGGCTAGTTGTAGTATGTTGGTAACTTGATAGCGGTAATCTATGCTAATATTATTAAGAGGTAAAGTTTGTGAGCTTGTGACCACGTAGGGGGTAATTTCAGGGACTACTGGTCCGATTTGAAAAATTCTTTTGGAGTTATGTAGCTCATTTGTAGTCTATATATCATCACGCTTAAACCAATGGGAGTGGAGTACCAATGAAGAATATTTCAAAATCGGGGTTCTTTTTTCCTTTTGAGAGCTTCCGCTGCGTGTTAGTGTTAACCCAAAGTAACTGTTCCTCGCGAACGAAGTTGTGGGCAGAGGGTAGTCGTTCATAAACCATCTATGAACGTATCATATAGATTGGCGTTCATTACCCGATTAGGCCTCCCACGGCAGCGGCTCAAGCCTAGGTTCGGTCCCTCGGTAGGGAGGCCTTGAGTGCGTTGCTAGCGCGATACGGTGACACACAAATATACATCACCGCTACAACACAACACGATCACTCCCACACACGTGCACGCCTACACGCTTACACATGAAAGTGGAAGGGTTTACTTTTTTTCCCTTATCGAACTGAAAAACTCTAAATTTTCCGATAATAAATATATGGAAGAGTTGTTGAGGCGTGTATGCTTGGTACACATATACGGTTCAACAACTCATACATATATGAATAGTTAGCTAGGTTAGCTAAGATAGGTCGCGATTTTGCATGCAACAGGCAACAGCCAAGCCGAGGTGTGCCGTGCACCCTTGAGCTGGTTGTCATAATGAAATCGGCTCAGTGCCTTAAGCGCTCGCCTTAGTAGTCCGGTGAAGCTGTTAAGACCTTGCTGGGTCAATAGCGTAGACATTTCGAAAAAAAAAAAGATTGGCGTTCGGCTGTTTGGTGATTGTGCAGTGCCAGCATGATATATTTCCTTTGTTCACTATTAAAGATGTCATTAAGTTTC
This sequence comes from Antheraea mylitta, assembly GCA_014332785.1. Classification (NCBI taxonomy): domain Eukaryota; kingdom Metazoa; phylum Arthropoda; class Insecta; order Lepidoptera; family Saturniidae; genus Antheraea; species Antheraea mylitta. The sequence continues at coordinate 3,567,272 of JACEII010000006.1, forward strand.
GTAATGGAATAAAAAAATAAAGTGTGTGTGTTATGTACACATGTTAGAAGTTATACTTCATTGGCGTAACAAGATAAAAATCTTTTCAAAAATTTTATCTTCCTCCTTATTCTACGTTTGTAGAAAAAACGACACTAACAATAGAAAAAAGGTATTTCATATATTGATAGTTTGAATACAAATAAATACAAACAACAAACACAAAGAAACAAAATGTTGGCTATAGCTAACTTCAGGGTGTCGGTTTTTCGTGACGGTGTGCACGCGCATCGTAAAGTTTACTCTCATCGTTTTTGCCTAACACGCCAAAAGAAGTATAACTAAAAAAAAACATCAATTCCGAGTAATCAAATTTATTATTCATTTTAATCATATTAATAATTCAATTACTAGACGCTTTGTATCCTTGTAAAAACGTATGTACATAATGTGTTCGATTTAAATAAAACTCATTATATTTAAAACTAATTTGATTTAAATAATGGTTAAAACATTAATATTTCTTTGGTTTAATATAAGAACGTATATAGAAATCTACAAACAAAATTACCATGAAGAGATTTTGTGGTATAATGATGTAAGCCGGTTCCTTCGGATACTTGCAGTCTTTGACAATGACTAATGCGATGAAGTGAATCATGAGAATTGAGAATTGAGTCTGAAAATAAATTAGAATGTTTTGAATAAGCAGAACGTGCTAAATCTAGATGATGAAGTGCTCTGTCATTGCACAGATCCAGCGAACGTAGGAGACGGCCGGTGTGTACAAAGCTACTCCTGATAAGACGGGGCCTGACGTTAGCGTTTTGTGTCGCCGGGTCACTCGCTTAGGCGACACGATGAAGTCTATAGAGATCTCGTGGCCTCTCAACTATAGAGATAAGTGTACACCGTGGGGTTTTAGTCCGTATGAGTCGGACATAACCCACACTCTCCCCTGAGAGGGTGGGTATCAATAAGGGATTTCTTTTTTTTTTTTTTTAAATGGCCATGTAGCGCCCGGTTGTAATATTTATTTTTGACAATTCCTGTTAGAAGTCCTGAATTCAGAGCTAGATTAATCAACACAACAGAAGTTTAATATACATAAGTTTCACGCTTAGAACAAAGAATCTATATGTAAATTAATACGAGAATCAAAAACTTTGTACTCCTTTTTAAACGAACTGCGTAAACGGGTGAACTTGAAATTTGGCATAGTTAAAGTACATATGGCGGAGAAGTGCAGAAAACTATTTATTTTATATAAAATGCATTAGAAGTACAGTAAATTAATTAAAATAAGCATTACTCACAGTACTGCTTGAATTTTACACAACATGTGTGTATATGTAAATAAAAAAGACATTTTAACAGCCGTCAATAATTCACTTCAAAAAAGGTTGCGAAGGAGGTTGCTATGCTCGACTGTATATATTTTTTTACTCTTACGTTCTAATTACACTTTTTCATCCTACATTCAACAATGATATTATAACATATAACTGTTATTATCATATTTATAACACGACTTACGTTTCATACCTAACATGCTCTTTGCATTTAACTGGTCAAATTAGAGGTTAATTTTAAAATAATATAATAATTTTGACATGAATGACATTGCATGCCTTTATAATATATGCTTGGTACACATATACGTTTCAACAACTCAAACATATATGAATACTTAGCTAAGATAGGTCGCGATTTTGCATGCAACGGGCAACAGCCAAGCCGAGGTGTACCGTGCACCCTTGAGCTGGTTGCCAATATAAAATCGGCTGAGTGCTTTAAGCGCTCGCCTTAGTAGTCAAGTGAAGCTGTGAAGGCCAAAAAAAAATTAAGGCCAATAGCGTTGTCAGTTCGAGAAAAAAAAAAGTATTTTATATGCCTAATCGACTAGTAGAAGTTTTTCTGTATAAATGGATGTTTCCATTAATCTTGCTGTAATAATTAAAGTAGATGTTTTAACAAGACTTAATAATCTTACAATTTGTAATTGGGTCACATGTTTCTTCCACCAGATTGACTTCTTGAAAGATTCGTCCCATATTGTCAATAAATAGTACATATACATTATTATGTGAACAAATGAGTTAATTGTTATCAGCATTGTTCCATGTCCACCTGCAATTGAGAATATTACTTTATATACAATGCATTCTTCTTCTTGTTTTGGCTCCGCAGAAGCACTTGCCGGTGTCAATGTTTTCTTTCAATCGATAGTACAATAAGACACAGACAAGCGTCGTGTGATTATTTCAATATTCTAACAAGATGGTGGATCCCTTGTTAGAACCTCCCAGGGAGTTTTTGTGGCATCTCAGAATTTCATGCTTAGTGGTATTATTTTCTATTTACTTCACTTTGCAGAATAAACTAACTATATTACGTAAAACACCACCAAATTTATAAAAATATAGAGTGAAATAAAACAAGATTATGAATAAAATATAAAATCCACTATTTACACACACATTGCATCTAGCATTAGCCTATTCGTTGATATGCACACGTGTGATAGGTGAACAGTCCGTCAATCAATCACCGCGATAATAATTTTTCCTTTTTTTCTCAACTGCGGTCAGGTGCGCTTCCGGCGTGCTCACTGACGAAACGCAACAATGCAAGCATTGTTATTTTACGTTGGTGTTTCTGTGTGTCGGGTGGTACTACCCCGGACGAGCTGACCTATTCATGCTGACACCAGTAATAGCTTCAGCGTGGCTCTACCACCTACAGAATGTATGTTGAACTAGTGAGTGATCGAGTCATTGTATTGGCCAAGCAAAGGAGTTGAGTGCTCTCTTTCGGAACATTTTAGACGGAGCTGAGGCCAGAATGCGGGGCAGGCTATTATTTTTCTGTTTAATTAATTATAATTAATCAATATAAATTTGTCATATAAAATTCAAAATGTCTGAGATAGCGGAATTGTAAATCTTATTTTTACTATAATAAAAGAAATAACAGTAGTTGTATAATTCTACCATAGATGAAAGGTTTTTGTGCCGGTATGTACGATTACAAAATTGAATAATTAGAGTTACGGCTTTTATACATTAATCCAACGCAAATCTTCTTTATGTATAAATTTCTTATGTACGTGTGTATGTCACTGAATTGATGAAAACTTGTGTGCGTGTTCCAGTGGATTCGAGAATGGTTTAGATTCACATTCGGAGCTTATAGGTGGCGCTTAATAGGCTTTTTTTATTATCCGGGTGGGACAACGTCTGCCGGGCTGCTAGTATTTAATAAAAGTGTGTAGCAAGTTAGATATGTTGATACCAAGAATATAGCTCCAAAGTATATTCAATTACCAAAAAAATATTACGGGATACAGATACCTAATGCGTACAAATAAAGATTAAATGTCTCGTAAGTCGACATATTCATTCGATAGTTTTAAACGATTTAAAATTGTTTAGTTTTTCGAAAACAAATATTCAGTTACCTGGTACCCACTTTATCACACCCCACGATAGCATCACCATGCCGAAGTGATGGTACACATGTAGGAATGATATTTGGTTTTGTTTTTTTCTAAGTACGAAAAATACCTGGAAAAAAATTAATTGCTAAGTAACGGTTTAAAAATATATTACCTAAAATTCATACTGATGTCAAATACACACACGCGCACACTTTTTTCTCAATACAAAATTTAATGATACTTTAATATTCAGGGGTAAGAACCCTTTTCTAAATGAAATCTGATGGATAAATCATGAAAACGAACAATATAGAAAATAAAATAAAAAATAAATAATTTCTATCGCTTGTCTATTAAAAATTTGTCATCAAGTAACAATCAGTGATTTGGAAATTATATTTGGTATGTAGTTAGTTTTCATTTACGTGTTCGCAATGCAGCATATCCCTCCACAGCAGCGGCTCAAGCTTAGGTCCGTTCCCTCGGCGTGGAGCCCTTGAGTGCGCTGCTCGCGCGATACAGTGACACAAAATCATCACATCACTGCAACAACATTACACATATCACCTCCACACACGTGCACACATACATGCTTACACATGAAAGTGGAAGGGTCTTACTTTTTTTTCCTTATAAAACTGGAATAGTTTAGAAAATTATCTGATACGATATATATATATATATATATAAGAATTGTTGAGGTGTGTACTTTGTATACACATATATTTTTCAACAACTAATATATATATATATATATATATATGAATACTTAGCTTAGGTTAGCTCAGATAGGTCGCGAATTAGGCCCGGCTGTATGGTGACTACAGGACCTGCAGAAAGACGTTGCAGGGCGCCATCAGCCGGGCGAAAGAGCAAGCATGGGAGGAGATGCTCCGGGTGCTGGAGAGGGATCCGTGGGGGTGCCCGTACAAGGTGGCCCGAAAGAAATTCCGCGGCCAGGCGCCCCCGGCAACGGAGACCCTCCAGCCGAAGGTAGCTGAGAGGGTCGTGGAAACGTTATTCCTTGGCCCTCCGGTACTCGCCCCTCCTCCCATGCCTCCTGCTCAGGTGGCACAGGAGGCGCCGGTCATCTCTCCCCCGGTTACGGAGGAGGAGATGGGGAGGGCTATCAAGCGCCTCCGCACCACCGGGCGCAAAGAACCTGGCGCTGACGGGGTCCCGGGTCGGGTGCTAGCTATAGCTTTGGGTCATCTTGGGGGGTGGCTTCGGGAGCTGTTTGACCACTGCCTTACGGTCGGGCATTTCCCGAAACCCTGGAAGACGGGGCGGCTCTGCCTGATAGAGAAGGAAAGCCGCCCTCCGGACTGTGCGTCCGCGTACCGGCCCCTGGTGTTGCTGGACGACACTGGGAAGGCGCTCGAGAGGATCGTTGCCTCCCTGGTCGTCTAGCATCTTGAGGAAGTGGGGCCGAAATTGTCGGACGTGCAGTTCGGCTTCCGGTCAGAGCGTTCCACGTTGGACGCCCTGACCCTCCTAAAACGTGTCTCCACGGAGGCGACCTCTCAGGGCGAAAGAATATTGGCGGTGTCTTTGGACATGGCTAACGCCTTCAACAGTCTACCGCATGGTGTCATACGGGAAGCGCTCTGATTTTTCGGAGTACCCCTGTACCTGCGGCGGCTGTTGGAGGCGTACCTGGACGGGAGAGAGGTCGCCTTCGTGGATGGGAGGGGGCAGATGGTCCGACGCCACACGGCGTGTGGGGTGCCGCAGGGGTCGACCTTGGGCCCACTCCTATGGAACATGGGCTACGACTGGGTGCACTGGGTCAATAGCCTGTTGCGCCTGGCCACGGAAGCTGTCACTCTCGTGGTCGGGTGCATTAGAAGGCTGGGCCTAGAGGTGGCCCTCAATAAGATCGAGGCCCTATTGTTTCATGGGCCTTGGCGAGGGCCACCTCCAGGGGCCCATATCTATGTTGAAGGCGTCTGTGTCAGGGTGGGGACCCAGATGAAGTATCTGGGCCTTACCCTGGACGGACGCTGGCAGTTTAAGCCCCATTTTAAGGGGCTCAGACCACGCATAGTCAAGGTGGCAGCGGCGCTCGGACGACTCCACCGAATACGGGGGGCCGGGTGCCGTCTGCCGCCGCCTCTATATGGGGGTCATCGGGTCCATGGCCGCCTACAGTGCACCGTTGTGGGTCAACGCCCTCAATGCCACCAACATCCGTGCGCTGAGAGCTGCGCAGCGTACCGTGGCGTTGAGGGTGATACGAGGGTACTGAACGGTGTCCTCAGCGGCGGCCATGGTGCTGGCCGGCTCCCTTCCCTGGGAGCTAGAGGCGGAGGTGCTTGCCGCCGTATATACATATACGGTGGCTAAGAAACGGTTAGGGGAGCCCCTAGCTCCCAGAGAAATAGAGGAACGGAGGAGAGCAAAGAGGGAAGAGATGGTGGAGAGATGGAGGCGGGATCTGGCGGACGCACGTTACAGTCGATACACGATCGACGCCGTCCGCCCGGTCCTGCCGGAATGGTACCAGAGGGGATGGGGTTCCTTGACGTTCCGTCTGGTGCAGGTGCTGACCGGGCATGGATGCTTTGGTTGGTATGTGAACCGGATAGCACGCAGGACGCCGACCGCCGTATGCCATCAGTGCGGCGTTGACCCGGACACCGCACAGCACACTCTATCGGAGTGTGCTGTGTGGGAGGAGCATCGACGCACGTTGGTTGCGGCGGTCGGACAGGATCTCTCGTTGGCGAGCGTGGTTACGGCCATGCTCGGCAGCGAGGATGTGTGGAATGCTATGGCCTCCTTTTGCGAGGTAGTCGTCTCGCAAAAGGGCGCAGCAGAGGGTCCGTGAGCAGGATCCTCAAAGTGGCCGTCTCCGCCAACGGAGGACAGGTAGGAGGAGGCGACAGTTTGATCACCTCCTCCCACCGTAACCGGACCAGGGAAGATGGGTCGGGGGCCCATCTTCCCATTGCACAGGTACGGCGGACGAGGGAGACGGCCGGTTTGTACCCGGCTGTCTCCATACAAGACGAGGCCCGGCGGCAGCGCTTTTGCTGCTGGGCCTACCGCTGGGGCGGCACGATGAAGTCTATAGAGATCTCGTGCCGTCCCAACCATAGCGGAAGACGTACACCGTGGGGTTTTAGTCCGTGCGAGTCGAACATAACCCACCCTCTCCCCCGGGAGGGTGGGTATCCATAAGGGATTTCCCCACGTTAAGAAAAAAAAGATAGGTCGTGAATTGCATGTATCAAGCAACAGCCCAAGCCGAGGTGTGCCGTGCAACCCTGAGCCAGTTGTCAAATAAAATCGGCTGAGTGCCTTAAGAGCTCGCCTTAGTATTTCGGTGAAGTTTTTAAGACCTTGCTAGGTCAATAGCGAAGTCAGATCGAAAAAAAATGTATTACATATCAGATCAGATGTGCTTGTAGTAAATTTTAAATCGCATGTACCTTTAAATTTGTAGTCAATTTCCGATCTAATTTATAGTTACCGTGTCTAGAAGATCCATGAGCTTTAAGACGAAATACATGTAGCACACTTTCCAGGCGTATTCGAGGCTTGTTGGTTCATTGTCTATTATTGGTTGACACACAATTTTGTAATGTCGAAGCCATCCCAGAACGAGACTCTAATAAATAAGATAATATTAAACACTGCAATATTCCAATGGATATCCTCAATTTTATAGTTAATGTAAGTGTAAAGATACAACAGTGTAAAGATTGCGTACACTCTACTGATAAGTTTACAGATAATCGAAAAATAAAATCAAAAAATTAAAAACGAATTCGGTATTCAATATTTTCTTAAGGAAAGTTCTTGGGTTTTCATATTCTGGGACCAGTTTAACAAAATCTGAATAAATTAATAAAGACAGTATTTAACCCTTTTATATACTAATATGTATCTGTATACATAATGCCTCTGTTACATATAGGTAGTGATCTACCAATAGGATGACAAGAAACTGCCTGGGTCTCCCGGACATAGGGGACGTAAACTGAGGAAGCCCCAGAGTCAGGAAGGCTGCGGGCACAGGAGGTTTCAAATAGTTACCTATTACCATAATATGTATTCACTTTGTATACAGTATTTTATCAGACACCAAGTGTCTACAACATTGAATATAGTTTTGTTGCTGCAAACGATGCGTGACATCCTAGAAAAGGTTAAAAAATATAGCTCCAGATAAGAATCAATAAAAGTCTGTCATCGCGAAATAACTGCTGGAGGAGGGCTCTGATCATTTACATTCAATTACATGAGCCGAAATTTATCTCCAGTGATTACTTACTTTCTATTTTAGTATCAGCCGTCTTATTGATATGGGAGCTCCGAGCCACAGGGACTCGGGCGTATCTAAGTAAAAATTTGTAAAATGGGAGTTAAATTCTTATTAAAAGTCGACTCGTAATGAATTCATACTTAAATTAATTAATAACTCATTGTTTAGGACTTCGATACAAGTAAACAAAGAATGAGCCATGGACAATGAGAATGCAATAATTATAATTAACCCGTTTCTTTATAGACTCGTTCTTGAAAAGTTCTTCGAGTTAAGACGTACATAATGCGCCCCGCGGTGAGATTTAATGTAGACATAGGAGCAAATAACAAAGACACAAGAAAGCGATCTTCAAGAGAACTCTGACTACCGTGTTATAATATATGTTTGCTATAGTGCAATTGGGTTGTAATGCGTCCACCTGATTTATGTATTTACGAGTCTAAAATATATTTTTTATGCCAATGCATATACATAGATTGTATATTATACTCTAATATAAAAATAATACCCACTTGATATAATACATAGCCGCAACCAATCATCTGTACAATGTTATAGAGAATTATAACCGTGCGTAGCTCGTAGGGAGGCCGATTCTTCATATAATTCGGGAGCCATTTAAAAATTGTCATGAGGTATATCCCGAGAATAAGTAACCCTGGCCACGGAGTTCTCATGAGATACCATTCTTGTGTCCTAGAATCTAAACAAATGGTTACATAATTGAATTAATATATACATATATATCTCATTTTTATGTTCCAAACATATGTATGGAACGGAAAGAATGTTACACAGTACGTCATTAATTTATGAACAATACATTTATGACTAGCTTTTGCTTGCGGCTTTCGCATCGAGTCTGAACGTCGTTTAAGCACAGTTTCAATTCTGCATGAGCTAAACATTACATGAAAGACCATTAGGAACCATTTGAATAAGTTTGGTTATAAAAAGAAAACCGGTGTATAAGCACCACTCAATGTAACGTAAAAAGCGCATGATCATCCGTGAATTGCTTCTGAATCTTAACAACATCAACTCAATCCTGAAGCAGAACTATCTGCTGCTATCAGCCACTAGGCTGCTGATAAATACTGGAGGATCTATCATACCGTCAAACGAAGATGAGCATGGTCGAATCGCGATGCAACAGTGCCAACGGTGGCCAAGTCAGGATAGACAGACAGGGAGATTGAACTGTTTATTTAATGGTATCTTCAGAGAATTATATACTATGGGTTGCTCCCCTAAAGCAATATTCTTTTTTTTCCAACTGGCTACGCTATTGACATAGCAAGGTCTTAACAGCTTTTCCGGACTACTAAGGCGAGCGCTTAAGGCACTCAGCCGAATCAATATTCTTAAATATAACTTGTACTATCAAAAATTGTACTGTGGCGTTTTGTCTTTCTTAATTTTACACTTGTTTTCAACAAGTCTTAGAATATAAGACCGTCAAAATTGCCGCCAATAAGTCTCTTAAAAAACTCGTATTCAGAGGCCTAAACGCACGCGCTACTCGGAGAACTGTCACTTCCACCCGGGACACATAGAGACGCTAGAAGTACACGTGTTATTGAATAAATATTTGCATCACGTGTTATTGAACAAATATTTGCATCACAGTGTGTGATGCAAATATACAACGTATGTACTTATTAAAAGGTCAGTCAATAGAACACCTTCAGTATTTCATTTAACTTCACCGATAACAACCGACACGAACCCTCGAGGCGACGAATCGCCAAAGCACAAACAGCACTGATTAAGATCAATTAATGAATGGGAAAGGCGTTCTCTTCCATCAGAACAACGCTACGCCACACACATCAATAGTAACTCGTTAGAAGCTGCAGGAACTTGGTTGGGAAACTCATTTATCGAGAAAGGCGATTATTACACTAAGGGTGAAATCTATAGAGCGTACTCAGCCTTATCTCATCCTTAGCTTAGCATAAACTTCGCTGAGTACTTGCTCAGCGTAACCTTGAGTTTCAAATTTATAGTCCAATAGCGCTAAGCTTGTGCTTAGCGTAGACTAAGGAAATCTCTATTGTACTGTCAATAAACGTTTCGATATTGCTTCGGGCCTGTAAAATCTATTTAATTGTGAAAAATAAATTAAGTCATTCACCGCGTATAAAATATTGTAAAGTATATACTTAAACAGTTTCAAAATAACAATAACAATTTTGGGTACATTTCAATCGAAAGAGTAATATCTGGTATCAATAACAAAACCTTTACCGTATTATACTAAGATCAATTGGAGCGGAGCCTCAATGGAGAATGTTTCAAAATCGGGGTTAAAGTATGTACCTACTATTTAAAAATATTTTCACCTACGTAAATGAAGTCGCGGGTTAAAGTTAGCGTTAGCACAACGTAACTATTCCACGCGGACGAAGTCGTAGGCACAAGCTAGCTTTGTATACATAATATATTACCTGCAATATCTTCATTCAGATAGTAATATAAATTCACAGCTCCTTTTATAATTACGGACATTATAGCGTTTTCTTAGGTTTTAAACTAAAAAGATGGTAATGGTTACGAGTCCCACGCACGAGTGTTATTCTTTTGTGTATACAATGATGGTATCATTGAGGAAAGTATTATATAAGGCATCGTCTACATTACATCAACCTTTTTATATTCGAACGCAATGACTCGCATAAGTTATTAAATAGTTACAGTATTATTCGCAATTCGCTAAGGCTTAACAGTAATTAATACTGGGAGAAGGAGGAGGAGGATGAAAGTTCCTATACATGAAAGAAAGAAAGAAAAGAAAATCCTATGAGAAAGAGACCTGGCGTCAGCGTACTGCCGTCTGTAACGTTAGTTACACAACGGCGCTGATTTTCAGCGAGGTCTAAAATTTTCCCAATGAGCATATATATAATTCATTTACTTCCACCATATAGTCCGGACTTGGCACCAAGTAATTACTATCTGTTCCTCTCAATGCCGATCAATTGTGCTGGTAAAAAATTCGCTTCAGGATACGCTTGTTCCAATTTTTTGCCAATAAGGATGGGAGCTTCTCTGAGAGATGCAATGTTACCTTTAAAAATGCCAAAAAGTTATCGATTATTCGCATATTTGACCGAAATCGGATCATTCTATGGTAAATAAAGCCTTCAATGTCATGCAAAAAAACGATTTTTACTAAACCTAGTATTACGAGTTGAATGGTACCCCCGAATAATCTAATTTACGCTATTTTATCTATGGCTCTGAATAATTCTTAAGTTCTATATGTGGTGTGCGTATCGAATACAAAGGTGGTAGGTACATACGACGGGGTCTAGAGCCACGCTGAAATTATTACTGGCTTCAGCATGAATGGTTCGGCTCACCCGGGGTAGCACCACCCGACACACAGAAAACCGACCTGAAGTAATAGTGCTTGCATTGTTGCATTTCGTTCGGCCAATGAGAGCGCCGGAAGCCCATCTACCACAGGCGAGCAACGCACTTACGACTTCTCTAATGTTACAAGTGTCTATGGACGGTGGTGATTACTTAACATCAGGTGACCCACCTGTTCGTTTGCCTCCTATGATATAAAAAATACAAACAATATTGTTTATATATAACGTGTGTACCTACCGAGTATGTCATCCGCTTTGGCAGCTGTAAATTTTGTAATATTCTAAATAGAATGTCGTTCAAACAAATGAACAATCGCGATCTCTATAAATACCATATACAGTGTTATGAGTAAACAGTCTATGTTACGCACTCCGATTAGTTAATTATACGCTGTCCATGTACTTAGAATAGTGTGCCCAAAGCTTCTACACGTTTTCTCTTACGTCAATAACATATAGTGACTGGGTAATTTTCCACATGTATGTAGAATCATGGCAGCATATTGAAATAGTTCGAGGTAGCATATGAAAGCAGAAAAAATTGAGTATACTTACTAAATTTTAGCAAATTGTGACTAAAACTGACTATGAAATCTGTATTGCTATAAATCACAAAGAATCATGTTAAAACTACTGAACACATCGGCATATGACTGTGGCTATTAATTACGAATGGTTGTTGGCTACTTATTTTTTAGATTCCATTAACCCATTGCTGTTTTCTTAATAATTCATAGAGTTGGTGTTATTCAGCTAGTGCACGATAAACAGAGTTAATGCATGTAGTCAGGGTCTAATACTTATATTTGAAATTTAAATTAATTTTATTCCAAGTATAATTATCTGTGTTTGTTTGTGAACTTAATAATTATTATTCATTCCTTTAATATTTTATTTAAATTTTATATCATTATTTTAGAAATATTTACGAATAGCTGACCCGTGCAACTTTGTCTACATCAAACTGGTTATCACCGGTTTCAATTGTACTTTTAAACGCGAAAAATTAAAAAAAAACTGATACCAGATTGCAGCCACAACTATCGTTTCTAATTGTGAATCCAAACTATCCACGAACTCACTCAAACATATATATACCCAGATTATATGTTTTTTTTTAAATAAGCCTAGAACCCGTTCGTAAAATGAACCAGGTTTAATTAAGATAAAAACTAAACTACATAAAACTAAATAAACATCTGTACCACTTACTTTATCATAACTATCTTCAACATCTATTAAAACCTTCTTATACTCCATTGTATTGAAGAAAAAATATAATCACCGCGTCGAAGCGTCAAATATCGCGTCATAGCCTCAACTGTCACTTGCTTGTAACTATTGTAAGAGTTAGAAACTGTTGCGAAAACGAATTTCAAATATATTTGTATAAATAATCTCTGTATCACTTACAGCATAGTACTTATTATTATTTGGTAATTTATCTATGTTGATATGTTTCTATTGTAGATTATTCTACGTTGTTACACTGAGTATTATTTATAATGAATCATAATAGTCCTACTTTTTAAATATTTACTAGTGTATTGTCATGTTGACGACCCTAAAATAAATAAATAAATAAGTATTTGGCATTAAATTTATAACGTGTATTTGTCACACTTGATATTGGTGAAATTGTCTACATAGGCAGAGGCCATATCGGAAAAAATCAATCAAGCCAATTTTATATATTATATTCATCCGAACAACGTGCGGGCTACATGGTTCCCGGTAAACTCTGCGTTTATTTGTGAATATCGTACCTTTACAGACAAAAATATTGATTTTTAAATAATTTTAGGATATTTTTTTTGACTAACTTTGAAACGTTATTAAAATGGAATTATTAATGAAAGACATTTTTGTTATTGACAATAATGTGCTTGATGCTATTTTTTGGAAATAAAAATAAAAGTAATCTTAAACCATGTTGGAATAGCAATAATTTTATTATTATTATATTTAGATGTAAATAAGTACAAATTTCATCCTTCAGACTAATTCAGTTATTTATTTAATATTTATACCGATATATTGCTATAAAAATAATACGTGTAGTGCAGCACTGGCTGTACGATAAAGATAATTTTGGTAACATACGTTATGTTCTCTACGCATATATTTAAGATGGCGGCAGTCCCAAGTCATACGTTTACGTTTATAGTTGTTGCATTGTATATTGTGAAATCTTATTATCAATAATGTTTAATAAAATTAAATTTGTTCTTTCCTATGGAAAAACTATGGTTTGAAATTAATTCTTCACATTTATAATTTTTTTTTTTCGAAATGTAAACGCTGTTGACCTGGAAAGGTCTTTACAGCTTCACCGAACTTTTGAGGCGAGCGCTGAAGGCACTCAGCCGATTTGGGATGTTTGGGCGACTAACTCAAGGGTGCACGGCACATCTCGGCTTGGGCTGTTGCTTGTTTTGTGCAAAAATCGCGACCTATCTGAGCTAACCTAAGCTATCTAGATATACGTATATGAGTTATTGAAACATGCATGTGTATCAAGCATGCGTATCTCAACAACTCCTATATGTATTTTGCGTCGGAAAAAATCCTCTAGACTATTGTATATACCATAAAATAGGATAAGGAAAAATAAAGGTAGAACTCTTCCTCGCTTATTTCTCTGAAAAAGAAAAACAGCGTGTAAGCGTATAGGCGTGCACGTGTGTATAGGTGATGTTTTAGCAGTGATGTAAGGTTTTGTGTCACTGTATCGCGTGAGCAGCGTACTCAAGGGCTCCACGCTGAAGGAACGGACCTAGGCTTGAGCCGCTGCCGAGGGGGCCTAATCTGGTGTGCGGGAGCAAAATTTACCCTCAGACCACGGCGGCGTGATCTGTGGTTACGCGGGCGTGGGTGTGAATACGCTCTGTTTGGAGACACAGGCTGGTACTGATCGTTCGCTGACGTGTTGAATCAAGAGGGTCGGTAAAAATGTGTCGCTGTCGTCTTCTATACTGTTTATAAAATATATCAGCGCGCATATGATTGTTTATAAAAAATGTGCCTGACTGTGATAAAATCATGTTTTTGATTGCATTTAAAAGTTACTGAATAAAAATGTGCCTAAACTTATTCATAAATCAAGATGAGCATTAAAAATACAACTTGAACCGGTTACCAGGTGTCTTAAATTCTGTCTATTATTGAATTCATAATTTGTGTAAGTGGTAGAGCCACTCTGAAGCTATTACTGGTTTCAGCATGAATGGGTCGGCTCGTTCAGTCTAATACCATCCTCTCACAGAAAACCGACGTGAAATAACAGTGCTTGCATTGTAGTGTTTCGTTCGGTCAGTGAGAGCGCCAGAGGCCCTCCTCTCTTCCCCTTTCCCTTTCCCTTCCCTTACCCTCCCCTCCCCCTCCCCCATCTACAGGTTGGCAACGCACTTTCGACCCCCTTGGTGTTGCTAGTGTCTATAGACGGTGGTGGTTACTTAACATAACGTGATCCGCCTGTTCGTTTGTTTGTAGTCTGGTGAAGCTGTTAAGACCTTGCTGGGTCAATAGCGTAGTCATTTCGAAAAAAAAAAACTGTTCGTTTGCCTCCTATGATACAAAAAAATATATATTGATTCTTTGATGATTCGCGAGGCCCTAAATTATAGATTGCTCGAACTGCCCGTTTTTGTAGTAAGAATATGGTATCCACTTCAGTTGCTTGTCCCCCACAACAAAATACCATAAGGCATTAAACTGTGGAAGTAAGCTACCATATTAGTGGCAATATCCGTTAGTTGGCGAACCTTTCGAACTGCGAACGCAGCAGAACTTAATCTTTCCGCCATTTTTTTTATATGAGGACCCCATTGTAATTTAGAATAAAGTGTGATACCCAGGATTACGGTGTTGTCAACTAAGCCATCTAGATTGCCTTGGATCTTGATTTTACTATCATGGAACATTAAGCAGAGTAAATCTTATGCATTTTGTTTTGTCTGCATTTAGCAATAAATTATTTAACGCAAACCAATGGGAAATTTTATTTAAGATATTGCTTATATACCTAAACTCGGAATCTATTCTTTTTACTTTAAATATAAGTGACGTGTCATCCCCAAAAAGAATCACATCTGTATAGTTATCAATCACTAGCGGCAGATCATTTATATAAACTAGAAACAAAAATGGCCTTAAAATGGAACCCTGTGGAACGCCAATTAGAGTCAAGGATCCTTCAGACGTTGCCCCATTTATATTAACTTTATGACAGCGATCTTTTAAATAGGAGTTCAGAAGGTCGAGAGAGGCTCCACCAATACCGTAATGTTGTAATTTCTGAATGTGGGTCTGAAATTGAAAATTTTGACAAAAATGAAATGAAAAATTAACTGTGATCAACGTAGTCAAAGACCATAGATAGATCACAAAACACACCAGTTGCATCCTGTGATCCTCCCAAGCCCGCAATATATGACTTAAAAGCGTCGCAGTAGCGTCAGTAATTGATTTTGATTTTGTGATTAGATATGCAAACATGAAAATAAACATTCGGTTCGGCTGATTGCCTTAAGCGCTCGTGTTAGTTAGTCCGGTGAAGTTGTTAAGGCCTTGCTAGGCCAATAGCGTAGTCAGTCCGAGAAAAAAAATCACACGCGCCTTTCTATAATCAACATTTTTTTTAGGTTATGTTTTAGTTTTCGTGTAAAAAAACCTGACACCATAAATAGTTTACCAAATTTATTTTGAAGCAGCCAGCGCCTTTGAACGACGATTTCATATATAAATCCCAATTAATCACACTGACTTAAAAACAAAACTCTTACCTTATAACGACATTAATTTCCCAAATAAAACTACGTTACTTGGATTGATTTTATTTATTTTGTATATAAGCATTATTATTTTATGAATAAATTTCTTAATTTAGTGGTTTTGCATTAAATTACAGACTTAAATGGTTTATTTCTTAAAAGGAAATTCCGGGTGTTTCTCAACTCCTCGGAAGAAAGCGAAGTCGCATATTCGACCGTCCTCGCCGCGATCCAAAGCTTCTAGTTCTTTCATTTCTTTCTCATTCAGCTCAAAGTCCCAAATTGATATATTCTGCAAAAATGATAAAACAGGCATTGATTTATTTCGGACGTGGACAGTAAATCTATATTTTCATTGTGCTTGTGATCGTATACTTATATAACATTTATACAAATTTTGTTCACGGCCTCACAAGTGTTACTTTAAATTGTATATATCCCTCGGAAATAGTACATTATTTCTGGATAAAATCTTATTCTGTAGTCCTAAGAATATGAATGCAAAATTTCTTGATGAATGCTTGAGTACTTAAGGTAAGTAGAAATGTCAGAAACAAAAATGAATTTAGTTTTATGGTTTTATTCCAGGACGTTATGAAAATTATGTTTTCGAACAACAACTTTAATATAAAAATACAAAAGATATTAAAATACATCTTAGAAAAAGTAAAAATCTTTTTGAGCTCTTATATGAATATAGATATTATACAGGAGATATTTGGCTTAATTAATGGATAATAAAAAACTTCACCATACTGTCAATATTTTACAATGGAATGCCAATAGCTTACAACCAAAAATAACTGCATTTGAGTTACTTTTATACCAAGAAAAATTTCACATTGGCCTCATCAGTGAAACATGGTTATCAGAAAATAAAAATATTAAGATTAGCAATTATAAAGTGCTAAGAAATGATAGAAGTGATGGTTATGGTGGATTATGCATCGTAGTTCATAAGTCCATAGAATTTAATGAAATAAAATGTAACATAAGCAATCCTGGTATAGAAATTATGGGAATAAATATTTTAAACGTCTCTGGGCTCAAGAATATTATATCTATATATTGCCCTCCATCGTCGAACACGAACCTAAATGATTGGAATAAAATTTTTAATTTATTTAACAAGGAGTCTGTGATAGCGGGTGATTTCAATGCCCATCATAGCTTATGGTCTCACAGTTCAGATAAGAGAGGAGATATAATTTATCAAGCAATGTTTGACAATAACTTTATTTGCTTAAATGATGGTAACCCAACTAGAATCCGAGAGGTTAATGGAAATCTTCAACAAACATCACCCGATATTACTTTCACATCGTCAGATATAGCAATAAGATGGTCTTGGACAACAACAAGAGAATGCTTAGGTAGTGACCATATTGTTATCAAATTCTCATACGGGTACAGTAAAACGACATCATATATTAAAAAGAGAATGTTCAAAGAAGCTCGGTGGGATGAATATAGAGAAAAGACTAGAGAAATATTTAAGAATCAACAGCTGCCATCTAGTGTACAAAATAATTATGATATGTTTATTTCAAAGATCAATACAATAGCAGATAAAACTATACCTTGGTCAAAAAGTTGTCGAGATCCAACCACAAAGTTCATTCCTAAACCTTATTGGAACAGTTCCTTGTCTAAAATAGTAGCAGAAAGAAGATTAGCACTGACCAAACTTAGACGGAATCCTACTCCAGATAATTACACAGATTTCCAATCAAAAGTCAAACGCGCTAACTATCTTATTAAGAAAGCAAAATCATCAGGATGGTCAGAGTTTTGTTCAAGTATAGATGAAGAAATATCAGCCTCTGCAATGTGGAGGAAAATGAAATGGATGAAAGGTTATCAGTCAGGTATCATAAATATGGATACTTCGAGGGCCCAAGAACTGCTTCAGTCACTAACCCCGGATACTGTGGATGAACAACCTCCAGTGTTTGGTGAGACCTCGTCTAAATTAGATAAAGAAATAACTTTGATAGAGTTAAGAAACTGTTTAAAGAAAAAAGACACTTCTCCAGGTTCAGATAACATATCTTATTCTATGTTGTTTAACTTGTCAGAGTCTGGTCAAATATTCTTACTTTATATCTACAATTTAATCTTGAAATCGGGTGATATTCCTAAGCAATGGCGGTCAGTTAAAATTATACCGCTTCTAAAAAGTGGTAGGGATTCCAGCTTGTTATCTGCATATAGACCAATCGCTCTGATGTCTTGCCCTTGTAAAATTTTCCATATCATATTGCTTAAAAGAATAGAATGGTTTATTGAAAGTAACCAGCTTTTATCATCATCGACAGTAGGATTTCGTAGATCTCAGTCAAGTCTGGACAATTTAACTAGGCTAATTACAAAGATACAACTAGGATTTTCAAAAAAAATGTCTACTCTTGGTTGTTTCGTTGACATAGATAATGCTTATAATAATGTTAATATAAAATCCATTATCCTTAAGTTAAGTGAGTTAGATATAGGAGATAAAATTTGCAAATATATATGGAATTTTCTATCAGATAGACGGTTACATATTTCACAAATTGAACAAAACATTAGAAAAACTAGTAGAGTGTTGGCTCAGGGTGATCCACTCTCACCTATTCTTTTTAATATTGTAACGATGGATATATGCAAATCTATAATTAATGTAACTACGTCACAATATGCAGATGATTTTATACTGTATGTACCTGTAAGTAATAAGTGTTTTAATTACGCGAAATCTCAAATAGAGATAGCCGTTGGTATATTAATTAAATTACTAGAAGATATAGGACTATACTTGTCAGTCAATAAGAGCAATATCTGTCTATTTACTCGTTGTAGAAAGCAAGAAAATTTTGAAATTCAAATCCAAGATCAATTTTTGAAACCTGCTAATAAAGTTAAGTATCTGGGTATCTGGTTAGATTCATCGCTTCGATGGGGTACACACATCAATGAAATGTTAAAAAAAGTGTATAAGTTTCTCAATATTTTTAAAGTATTGGCAGGTCGTAATTGGGGCGTGCACCCTTCCCATTTACGTAGACTTTACATGTCATTAGTTAGAAGTAGAATAGACTACGGAAGCTTTTTGTACGGCAACTGCGCAAAAACGCACTTAAGAAAACTTGATGTGGTTCAGAACAAAGCGCTCAGAATTTGCGGATCATTTTTATGTAGTACTCCTATTTTTATTATAGAAAATGAGTTCTCTGTTCCTCCTCTACATGTACGGAGATATTGGTTGGCATATAAATTTTGGTTGCGAGCAATAAGTATTTCAAATAATACCACTGTTAACCTTGTTCAAGAACTTGTGGAAGAATGTGCTAGTCCTTACTGGCAACATAAAAATATACCACTACTGGTAAATGTGTACAAAGAGTTTAAAGATAAAGTAGTTTATAATTCGAATGTATTAGAAATGTATACATTGGGTATTTGGAATTCCTATATAGATGTAAGTTGCATTATAGATAATATTGCTAATATCAAGGCCCCTAAACGTGAAATACATGTCCTAGACATGAAACGAATCGTTACTGAGTTAATATATACAATGACTATGCCGATTACTATATGATTTTTACTGATGGCTCGAAGTCAAGGAGTGGCGTAGGTGCGGCCCTCTTTGATCCTCAAGCAAATGTTAATATTCAGTTGAAATTATGTGAGGAAGTATGTATAATGAGGGCAGAATTAGCAGCAATAAAAGAGGCACTGCATTATATAAAACGACTTTCTGTCTCAAAAGTAGTCATTTTCTCTGACTCAAGAAGTGCATTACAGCATTTAAGTCGAAGTGCTTCGTTGAGCCACGGCATACCAGAAGCTTATGAATCCTTAAAACTAGTTTATGATTTACAATGTTGTAATAGTAATATTAAAATACAATGGATACCATCGCATATAGGAGTTCTAAATAACGATATTGTGGATAAGTTTGCAAATAGAGCCATAGTTAATGGTAAGGATGCCCTATGTAAGCCCCTGGCTACAGAGTTTTTACCCCGAGCGAGACGTGGTGTTTCCACCATGTGGAAGGAACACATGGATAGGACTTCTGTAGACAAGGGTATTTGGTATAAGACGTTTGAAGTTAAGTTGTGGGAGTCTCCATGGTTTGACCATGCTAGGCTTTCTAGACGGGAACTGATTGCAGCGTTCCGAATCCGGTCCGGTCACATGCCCCATAATAAATATCTTTTTATGATAGGGAAAAAAATATCTCCGCTTTGTGAAGTTTGCCAGTCTATGGATGATTTTTATCATATGTTGTGGGAATGTGGCCGAACCAAAGAGTTACACCAAAAAATGCTTTTAGAGTCCTGGAGAGAGCTTGGAGAGGTAAATATTATATTGGGAGATCCTGTATGTGATGCGGCTAGAGTATTTTATAAATTTGTATCCTTTGTTTCTAATTGTGAGAATCAAGCTTAATTATATATTAAGCCAAATGAGTTACCTTATGAGGCTGGCATAGTCATCAAGGATGTACTGAAGCCTCGTTAAAATAAAGAGAAAAAAAAAAAAAAAACTTAAGGTATAGGTATAAAAGCTTAACAAGCAAGAAAGAACCTCACTTTGATATTTGTAATATTAATTAGCATTGTATTTTTTTTTTTTTCGAAATGTCAACGCTGTTGACCTGGAATGGTCTTCACAGGTTCACCGAACTATAGATGGATTGTATAGATATTATATTCTGTGTGCCAACTTATTGTTACAAAGAAACAACGATTGAATTATCGACCGTTAAATTATCTTTTATGATAGTGTGCCACAGTACGTTCGAGCTGAGTTCTTTTTTTGTATATCATAGGGGAGAAAGGGCAGAGAAGAGGGGGAAGGTGAGGAGAGGTGGTCCTCCGACGTTCTCACTGACCGAACGAAACGCAAGCAGTGTTACTTCATGTTGGTGTGTCTGTGGGTCGGGTGATACTACCCCGAGCGAGCCGACCCATTCACACTGAAGCCAGTTATAATTTCAGCGTGGCTCTACCGCCCGGACATTTTGGACATGAGAACGATCTCGAATAAAAGAAGATTTCATCAAGCGGATTGCGATTATAGCAGTATAAAGCCTAAGTGTGTCTGTAGTGTGATTGTGTGCTAATAAATATATTTTATTTTTGTCTGTACTGAGACAAATACATCTCTTTTGTGTCAAGCGTCATTTAATTTACCTTCAATTTAAATTCATTTGTTACTTGGGTGATGAAAAATGCATGTCATGGTTATTTAAGTTAAATGTTAAAACATAGTTTATTGATGATGGTACTATGTCGATCACTGTAGGTACAAATCTGCCTAATCTTTCTGTGAACGATGGTGTTAAAGCAATTTCTAATGCAAGTCTGATTAATTGCTTATCTTTAAATCTGTCGTTGAGAACCTATAAACCCATTCCAGTAACCGCAGTTGAGAGCAAGTCTCCATTTAGGCCTTGCGTCATACCAAGTTTGGCCACATCATCAAGTAAGATAATGATCACAGATCAACCCATATTGAATAAAAATGTAAGGGTATTAATGACAACTTGTTCGAGCGTATATTGTTTGGAAGACTGGCAAAATTATTTTCTGAAATTATTATGTAAGCTAATTATTGGAAATGATCAGTCACTCCAACACTGTTTGATTACCGGCGCGGTACGACCATTGGTAGATATACCCTCGGAACCTCGAATTTTATATTTTGTGGTATTTTTACTTGGAAGTTGTTACTTGGTGAACACCTGCGAAGGTGGCCATGAAGGCTAGAGCTAAGTGAGCCTTCACCACAAATAGAGGCACATGACATTTTATTTGTGGGATTTCTAATTTCAACACATTTAAAAAATACAATCCGTTTAACTTACTCTGTTGCTTATTCTGTTTTTAGTTTACAACAAGTGTGCTATAAGTTTAGTTAGGATTTTAAAAATTAATCTCTCGTATTTAAAGTTTTTGGCATAATTAAATATCTCTTTAGTAAGATACAATGAAAAGTTAAGATGTTAATACCTGTTTAATTCGTGTAGGGTTTGTGCTCTTCGGAATGGCAGCCAGACCACGCTGGACTGTGTATCTGAGTAAAACTTGCGCGGGAGTTCGACCAAGGTCCTCAGCTATGCGCTTAACGACTGGTAACTCAAGGAGATCAGGATAATTTCGCCTGGAAAAGAATTGTTAAAAAATATATATACCATTTACTTATACAACTGTGGTTAGAATATTCACATCTATACTTCTATACTAATGTTATAAAGAGGTAAAGTTTGTGAGTTTGTGACGTTTTAGAGGGTAATCTCAGGAACTACTAATCCGATTTGAAAAATTCGTCCAGTTGTATATAGCTCATTTATTGAGGAAGGTTGTAGGCTATATATCATCAAGCTAAGACCAATAGGAACTGAGCACCATTGGAGAATGTTTCAAAATCGTGGTGTTTTTTCCTCTTGAGAGTTTCCGCTCCGTGTTAGCGTTAGGTAGCCCAAAGTAACTATTCCACACGAATGAAGAGGCTGGTTTTTTACAATAAAAAATAGCAAAGAGGCAAAGAATTCATTATCCGTTTAATGCTTAATGTAACATATAGTTAGCATTATACAAGATAATATTTCTGAGATCAGTTAATAATAGGTCGCATTCCTAGACAACCGACTTGAAATATCAAGTGTGACGATGCGTATTTTCAACGTCGTGTTACGTATTTTTCAGACAGGTTTATTTTTATGCACAGATTTTACACTTTTTTAGTTACTAATCTTTTGTTTTCTAACTTTACTAAATGATTAGGAAAAAAATAATTAGATTAAGTTAGCGATCAAACAGGTTCTCGACTAGAGACAGCATGAATTTTACGAATGTTAAAATATTTTCCTAGCCGCTGTCATAGAAACACCAACCTCTCTTATTAACCGTAGATGTATATATTACAAAGATTAATGAAATAATATATTTCGGAGATTATTTAATCACCGTATCATTAAAACCCTAACGGTGTTATTACAAAAAAAATTAAACACGTTTTGAACGCTAGCTTTAAAAAGATCTCTCCGTGAATGTTCGCCGTCTTGCTCTTTTGTCTCGCTTTGGTTAGGTTAGGTTACACTTGCGAAAAAAGGATAACGTGATCTTGCTTCGGGCGAGCGTGGTGCATTTCGTACAAAACCTTTTTTAAACCAAGTATTTAACTTTTTTGTAATAACACCGACAGTTTACGCTGTTGATGGTGAATCTTTTAAAGTAGATAAATTTTTTCGAACTGACCTACACTAGTAGCACGATGGCCATCATAGCTTTACCTGATAAAGAGTAGAATATTCTTGTAAGCATAGAGCAAAAACTAAAGGAGTGTCAACATAAATTTTTAAACTTTGGTTTACAAATATTTGTGCCTTTCCGTTTCCTTGTTTCTGATAAAAATATACACGTTGTTGATTTTAAAGCGCTATTTGTCTCAGTGTTTGATCCTGTGTTTCACTGTTACCTACTATGTCAACGGTTATTCGTTGTTACTATTTATCTTAAAATACCCTCAACTTCAGAGTATAATCTAGTTACCGAAAAGAGCCGGCAAGTGGCTTGATTTGAATATATCTTTATTACAGCTGTAGAAGTCGTTATCTCGAATGTACAGAAAAGGGTTTCATTTTCAGACATAATTATCGCTCGTGCAATGATCCATCTTATAACATTAAACCTATCTAATATGATGCTTCGGCAAATAGGTAAAGTGCTTTGGGACCTCATTGTAGAACCTAACATTATTATTTTTACTGATCTTACTAAGCCTAAAACTCACCTAAGCTACACCTACCTTACTTAAGCTTTTGCGAAAATCAATTAAGAATAGGAGTTGCGATCCGTCAGTCGCGCTGGACGCACGCATTTGTTTGCACGCGCCAGATGTTTATTTCGACAACACAGTACTGTCGAGTGAGTCATCATTCGACACTATTGTACTTTGGAACTGCGATTACTTCCAAGAAACGCACTTGTGTGTCTAGCTTGTTCTATTGCTCTTTTGAAATTCGATTAGTTCCGTGAAACGCAGCTGTGCGAAGTGTAAACATTTCTTTTTAGTTTTGTGCTACTTTTAGTCCGGACACCGGAGTCAGTTAAATTTAAAAGACACGCCCCCCTGCCCCTCTGGCAGGGAGGTTCTTAATGTCTTCCCCTGTCCCGTTCCCCTCCTCAGGCCCGGGTATGGCCACTCATAGTGAAATTCGGCTTATAGAAGCTGAACTCACTAGGTTTCGCGGCTTCATCGGAAGCAACTGTCCCTCCCTAATAGAGAACTACGACACGTTTACGAAGAAGTATCGCGCCGAGCACACTTTCGCTATGCCCGCTCCCTCGGTCCTAGTTAGGATCAAAGAATTAAACGACTTCGAGCTGACGAATTGTCACTCCTCTAGTGAAGATACGTCCGGCTCTGACTCCGACATGGAGCAGGATCCCCCCGCTGACGACGGCTTCACCGAAGTCACACGGCATCGAAAACCGCGCAATAAGCGCCAGAATCATTCCTCGTCCGAGAATGAAGGCTCCAAGCCTTTTAAACTCGCAAACGTCGACGGCGCGAAAGTGCCAACGGCGACTCCCGCACCCTCTAGACTAGTCTCGCCTAAAGCTGAGACTCCCGCAGTCACGGGTAAGAAGCCCCGCCCTCCACCTCCTGTCACGATCCAGGACAGAGCGTCCTGGGCCGAAATCTCTAGCCTGCTGCAAGCAGCAGACATTCCTATCACCTCTGCCATGAGTACCCTCGTGGGTATTCAGGTAAAGGTAGCTACCCCTACTATTCACCGCAAACGTACGCGTTTCCTGCGCGATAATAAGTTTGCTTTTTTCACCCATGCGCTTGAAGAAGAGCGTATGCTGCGTATTGTCATCCGCAGAGTCCCTTCGGAAATCCCAGTCGATGACATATACGAAGACCTCAGGGAACAGAAGTTCCCTGTCAAAGAGGTGCACCGTATGTGCTCCCCGCGCACTAGAATGCCCTACGATATGGTGTTGGTCATTCTCGACCGCACCGTGGAGGGTAAGAAAATATTTAATCTTTCGACCCTCTGCGGCCTCTCCGGCGTCACCGCAGAGCCGCCGCGCAAAACGTCCGTACCCTCGCAGTGTCACAACTGCCAGGTGTACGGACACTCCGCACTTAACCTTTACCGGAAATCCAGGTGCGTTAAGTATCTCGGCGACCACTCCACTAAGAAGTGTTCTCGCATAAAAGACTCGCCCGATCCTACGAGTTGTGTCTGGTGCCGCGGCGTGGGCCATATCGCGAATTATCGCGGGTGTTCCCACGCCCTACGTACAAAACAACCCCGCTACGCCAGGCAGGTCTCGTCGTCTAAGGCACCAACCAGTCCCCGACCTCCGCCTCTCAACTCTGGAGAGGCCTTTCCTAACTTGGCGCGGTGTGTTTGGCGGCAATATTAAATAAAAACAATTTGAATCTTATGTTTATACACATGAGGTTGCAAATGTTTTTGAGTATTTCATTAATAGTGCAAAGCCGTGTTTGTGTCTCTACGTCGCCACGCCAACAATCAGGTTTATCCGCGCCTATACATAGATGTTTCACATCACAGCACAATGAGACCGAACATATATTTTAAAAGACTTACCCAGTTTTCGTTGCCAGAATATCAGCGAGAGCTTTTGACCCTAGAGGCGAATATGCCACTATAGGTACATTTAGTTTTTTCGCTTCTGCAACGAGAGGTTTTTGTTGACTTAGCACATGTACTTCGACTTGCAGGCATGCTGGTTTCTCGAAGGCGCTCAATCTCGACAGCTGCTCACCGTTAATATTCGATAAGCCGACATGGCGGACTCGACCCGATTCTCTTAATTTCAACACTGTCTGTAAGAAAAGCATAATATAAGAGAGAATAAAGAAGACCAATAAAGTATATCGTAGGTTTAATATTATCAGTTACATATTTACATTTTTATTTCATAAAATTCAGAATTGACACGCTATAGTGGCATATTCCAGACACTGACACCTATGTCTCCTGTACCGACGTGACTGACGATGCGGTTAGTAAGTTCATCCATCGGGCCGCGCTATTGTGGATTATAACCTAAAGATGGCTATAAAGGACCAAAATGAAACCGCCATAAAGGCAGTAACATCACTAAAAAATAAATCTTTTTTTTTTTTTTTCGAAATGTCTACGCTATTGACCCAGCAAGGTCTTAACAGCTTCACCGGACTACTAAGGCGAGCGCTTAAGGCACTCAGCCAATTTTATTATGGCAACCAGCTCAAGGGTGCACGGCACACCTCGGCTTGTCTGTTGCCTGTTGCATGCAGAATCGCGACCTATCTTAGCTAACCTAGCTAACTATTCATATGTATATGAGTTGTTGAAACGTATATGTGTACCGAGCATACACGCCTCAACAACTCCTCCATATATTTATTATCGGAAAATTGAGAGTTTTTCAGTTCGATAAGGGGAAAAAAGTAAACCCTTCCACTTTCATGTGTAAGCGTGTAGGCGTGCACGTGTGTGGGGGTGATCGTGTAGTTTTGTAGCAGTGATGTATATTTGTATTTAACCGTATCGCGCAAGCAACGCACTCAAGGAATCGAACCTAGGCTTGAGCCGCTGCCGTGGGAGGCCTAATCGGGTAAAATAAATCATTAAATGAAACACCCAATAGTTGCTCGCAGATACGATTTTTGACGCACACAATAAAAAAAGAGAAAGCAAAAAGGTGCGGACTAAGAGACTGCGGAACAGAAGAAGAAAAAAAAATCAGAATTGACAAAAGTTTATCATTATGCTTTCCTAATAGATGTATGGCGATAACGTACATCAAATTTGGCAAAATTATTTTTTGACAAGAAATTTAACATAAAGGACAACGTAAGATTATTGTGAGTAAATTAAACAAATGCATCCATTTTCATAATTGAATGTTTTTTGTTTGTATTTCATGCGGTGATAAGTTTTAAAAAGATTTTATAAATATAAAGATGGACCTTAAATCCATTAGTTTTCATTGAATGTTTTGCCATTTTGCAACATTATTGAAATTCACTGAACAGAAACGTGTCCCAGTTGCGTTGTTGCTGTATGTACTACGTTAGTTTTGCTTGTATTTGGTAGTTTTGGTATGATTTCTTATGTAATCAATATGTTGTACCTACTCTGCGCGTGATAGTTTTTGGTCGTTTGTTCCGTCGTTTCCATGTAAACATCTTCTTACAACATCGGTTGCAGCAAAACATATATTTGTAGAAATGTTTACATTTCTTTGGTATAGACGGCCTACTTTTGGCCTTACACCTTGAATAGCTGCATTAATTACATGGCTGTAAATTCGAACTCCTATTTTTTATGGTCACTTCATCTAGGGTTCATAATAATTAATATGGACCCATGAATATGTTATTTTATGGACCATTTTACCTGAATGAGATAGCATTTAAGCAAAACGGTACTAATATGAACGTTTATATGCATTTATTGTCCATAATAAAACTATATGTATTTGTCATATTTACAAAATTATTCTTCATTTCGTGTATACTTGAATATTTTCTATCATTTTCTCCTAAAGTGTGTTATTATGGCTCATTCGTTATATAATTTTATTTTCTGAGAAATATGCAACTAGACTTCTTGTAGATAATTTAATTCTTCTTAGAAATATTGAATCGGTCATTTATGTTCATAGCGTCGCGTTGTTAATATTGTTAATTACTGTAATTGGGTATCCAGAAGTGCTTTTAAAGAAAGCATCAGTACAATTTTGGCGTTTGCTGAAATGACGGTTAGTCAAATATTATTTCAACATTTTCCTCTAAATATACATGTAGGTATACATAATACAAAGCAATAATGATTAAAATTATTGTTTTCTTTCTTTGATGGCAGATACTCAAGTAATTTCCTATATATTGTGGCCTTTGTTATCTTTTTGTTTATATGGCCTATATTATAAAAAAAACTTATAATTTTCAAATGTTCCTAAAACATACGGCGTTTTTATACGTATTTCGTAGCAATAAACTAATAATTTTACTATATATTCTTGGCCTTTTTTTAACTCTTAGAGTTCTTACTAAACTTAAAAGAGATGGATCCAGCTCTAAATTTGATGGATGCACATCCGGAATAGTAGTTAAATCTACGCTATCGAACGATTTCGTCGTGCTTCTGTAACATTGCTCCAAATGATCATCGCCACCAGTGCAGCAAGGGCATAGAAATCTAGGACTTGTAATTTTATGCAAGAGTAGTTTTGTTTTTAATTGTTTCTTGCATTTATTCAGTGACATAGTGGAAGTTCCTAATGACTTTTTAATCACTTTATTTGTTATATCTTTCATTTGATCGCAGTCACGGATAAGATCTATGTTTATGCAGTCATCTAAATCTGATACATGTTTTTCGTTTACAAAGCGCTTTTTCTCTAAAGGTGATTTGTATACTTTTGACCAAGTGAACGGATTTGGGCTATTTAAATTCGGGTATCCTATTTCACTCTTTCGTTGATATTTTAAAACATTAATCTTAGGTATTTCATAACTGCATTCTTTATATATATTATCATTTCTGTACACGGCATTTGCTGTTATGTCCTTCACATCTTGTTTTATTTCTTTAAGATTACATGCGTTTAGTTTTGATATAGAGTCCTCTGTATTTACGGAGTCACTTTCAACATACGATATACCCATTATTTCCTCTTATTATTTTTGGAGTTTAACAAAAATATAGTGAATCTCTATTTAATATAATTATTTTTAAGTACGTAAAATTTTGTTCACATATTTTCCGAAAAATGACTTTAGTGCACTTTATTTTTACAAGTTATACACAATGACGCTGTCTTAAATGACTTATAGGCTCGTACTGAGCTACTTGCGGGTAGTATCTTAAAGGAATCAATTAGTAACCAAAATAGTTTATACGTGAGTACTGAAACAACAATTTATATTTCTCAGCTGTATCTTCCAGTAATGTTCTAAAATTTAGATGTAATACATAAATAAGGTTTTATATGTTAATAAAAAGGCTTTCGACACTGTGTCTCATACAAGCATCTGGGAAACTTTAAACGACCAAGGAGTAGAAGATGTATATATTCAAGTAATAAAGAGCATATATAACAACAATTTAGGAAGAGTAAAACTGGAAAAAATCGGCTCAAGCTTTCCCATCGAAAGAGGAGTTAGACAAGGCGATCCCCTATCTCCGCAACTATTTATTGCCGTCCTGGAAGGAATAATGAGAAAAGTAGACTGGAAGCAATATGGAATAAATATTAATGGAAACTACCTCACTCACCTCCGTTTCGCTGATGACCTGGTGTTGCTATCAGAATCAGGTATACAGTTACAATTAATGATTCACTCATTAAACGAAGCAAGCCAAAAAGTAGGTCTAGAAATGAACCTAACAAAAGCAATGGTCATGACAAACAGCACAGAAACTAGAATCTCAGTCGACAACGAAGTACTTGCTTACACAGAAAGATATATCTACTTGGGAAAACAAATAAGCTTCAACAGTAAAAATAATGAGTGGGAAGTAGAACGCAGAATACAGAAGACGTGGAATAAATACTGGAGTATGCAAAAAATATTTAAAAGTAACATGTCAGTAAACATTAAAACAAGAGCGTTGAACACTTGCCTTCTACCCTGCCTAACTTATGCTTGCCAAACCTGGAAATATACAACAAAATTAAGAACAAAATTACCAGCTGCCAACGCGGCTTGGAGCGTAGTATGCTCAACATAAAGAAAATACAAAAGATTAGACATACAAAAATACGGAGTATTTCTAAAGCCATCGACGCTCTGATCCATGCCCAAAGGCTAAAATGGAAATGGGCGGGCCATATAGCGAGGCTACAAGATGACAGATGGACCAAACGAGTCACTACGTGGACGGGTCCAAAAGGAAAAAGACGCATAGGAAGACCCCACACGAGATGGCAAGACAATATCAAAAGAACATCGGGCCCAGACAGGCTAAAAGTGGCTCAAGATAAGGAAAAATGAATGTCTTTGGAGGAGGCCTTTACCCAAACAGGGGTTTTTGCAAAAAATAAATAAAACGATAGTCATAAGATCTTTTTTCTTATTATGATTGTTGTGTAAATAGTTAAGTTCATGTTTAGTTTGTAAGAAATATAAGGCTTTTTTATTTTTTATTTTTATTTTATTATGTTAATAAAATGTAAAATAGTTTAACCTACAACAAAAATATTTGGTCTATAATGATTTCCATGCCGTCAACAGCAAAGTTTCAAAAACTTTTTTTTAAGAAATTAAACTACGGCAATGTATTTATCACCATTTTTTTATGATAAAGGAGGCAAACGAACAAATGGGTCAGTGCGTTGTTAGCTTGTGTTTGGGGGGAGGGAAAGGGGAGGGGTGGAGTGATGGGCGAGGGGAGAGTTTGTCGGTGCTCCGGCGCTCTCACTGACCGAAAGAAACGCAACGATGTAAGCACTGTTACTCCAAGTCGGTTTTCTGTGAGAGGGTGGTACTACCCCGGGTAAGCCGACCCATTCATGCTGAAACTAGTAATAGCTTCAGTGTGGCTCTACCACCTAGTTTTTTTTTTATAATTGAATGTGTTTGTTTTTGTAATTATAAATTACCTTCCACACTTCTGCCAGGTCCGTAGAATGATCGACTTTCATGGATCCATCGGGATTCTTGGGATGCAAGTCGCCAGGAACATGTTCAAAGGCGAAGGGTGTATGTACCAGATACAAATCTATATATTCCAGATTAAGATCTTTGTACGAAGCGTCGAAATACTGTTGGACTAGATCTGGCCGATTTCCTGAGAAAAACATCGCCATAAAGTATATTAGAACCGAAGCGAATAGTTCTGTATTGACGAATTTAAATTTGGCTCAGTTGTAGCGTGGTCGGCAACCACGTCAATATCTGTAGGTTAGAATGTTACAATGCGTCAGAGCTTTTCTTATAGGATAATGGTAGTGCTTTTTTAATGCTCCTTTAGCCACTGGTTTTAGCATGAAATGATCGGCTCGTCCGGAGTAGTACTACCTTTTCCCAGAAAACCGACGTGAAATAGTGCTTGCATTGTTATGTTTCGTTCCGACAGAGAGAGCGCCGGAGGCTCACCTCCCCCCTCTTCCTGGCTTCCCTCCCATTCCCTATCCTCTCTCCCTTTCGCAATCAAGACCGGCTGGCAACACACTTGCTACTTCTCTAGGGTCTATGGACAGTGGTGATCACTTGACAAAGTATTCCTTTATTGAAAATCTAGTCTGTTATTTCTTTTTGTTAATTATTGTTTGATTGAATAAACATGTCGATGAAGACAACATTCATTTATGGATCTGTGA
Source organism: Antheraea mylitta (assembly GCA_014332785.1). Lineage (NCBI taxonomy): Eukaryota > Metazoa > Arthropoda > Insecta > Lepidoptera > Saturniidae > Antheraea > Antheraea mylitta. The sequence continues at coordinate 3,598,471 of JACEII010000006.1, forward strand.
CATATTTTGTTTAGTCTGTGACAGGATGTCTAATGTTCTGAGTTCTGTTTTCTTCTTAGTTTCAAGGGTGTGTAGTGTAAATTGTAAAAGATTTAAAGGAAATAGAGAAATGCTAACTATTAAATCATATTATAAACTCATTACGGATAATAACAATAATAAATTACATCATATGTGGAGATAGATATGTCGTTGAAGAAGCAATAACACTGTTTCTGACATCCTATTGAAAATTGAATTTGAACCGAGTTCCACTTTAAATCAAACGAAAAAAAAAAACAGTTCTAAAAAGATAAATTTGTAAGAAGGGTTTTATAATTTATTCATCTTAGAATTTTAAGATATGTACTTACCTCCTGGTGGGAGTTTTGTTACGACAAATAATTCCTTTCTTTTTGCGGGGTCTCCTCCAATCCAACGGTTGAGAGCTCTTCCTAAAGCTGCTTCGTTCTCATAAGCGTGAGCTGTATCAAAGTGTCGGTATCCAGCATCCAAAGCTGCTTCCACGGCCTTTTCTAAAACTTCATCGGACGTCTGGAAACAGTTCTTTAAGTAAATAGTATAAACTCTAAATAAGACTAAGTATAGTTATTTACAAGGGGCTAATGTTAATAGCATCAATTGATTATTTTAAAGATTTGAATATGTCTGATATCAATTAGTAATTTAAATGCTTAATTTCAGATCAACTGTATAACTGGAGTCTTAAGTGTTATTTTTTTATAAATAATACAAACTTTGTGTGTTTGTATACATTTTATTAGTCATCATACTTCAAATACTTGGTCCTTATTTAAAAAAAATATCACGATATCTTCATTTCATATAAAGTTATCGAAGGTTTAAGATATGATTCTCAAAAGCAGTAAAAAATATTAAAAGAAGTTTTTAAGCAGAGTATAGTTTACCTAACATTCTTTTTTGTTTTTTTCCTCTGTACATAAAATATATGGTAATAAAAGAAAACGTAATAAGCAGTACCGACGAAGTCGCGCATATCAGTTCGTTTGTAAACCAATTTAGTTTAGTCAATCCTGAACAAAAACTTTTTTTTTTTATAACTATATGAGTTACAAATTTGAGTTTTTGTGGATTCTTATATGTCATGCCTACATACATTTATTATTTAGTAGTATTGTGCGATATGTATTATGTAGTATTTAGCATCTTATTACTACATACATTCAATTTGTTCTTCTCAAATTACACTTAAACAAAAATGAGTCGATTAACGATTTTTGATATAAATAATCTCTGTGCCACTCACAACACAGTACCTATTTCCTTTTGGCGATTTATCTATGTTGATATGTTGTTATTGTAGATTATTCCACGTTGTTACACTGAATATTTGGCATTAAGTTTATAATGTGTGTCTGTCACACTTCATATTGGCGAAATTGCCTACGTAGAAAGAGGCCACACCGGAAAAAATAAAAACGATTATTGAATTTCCGATTTGTGTTTTGTTTACTTATGCCCCTTTTCATTTCGCCGGTAGTACAGTACATATTTGTTTCGTTGTAGTCCGGTGAAGCTGTTAAGACCTTGCTAGGTCAATAGCGTAGTCAGTTCGAGAAAAAAAAAATTGTTTCATAAAAATATAAAATATGCTAATAGACAATATTTAATCTTTTTATTCATCCACTCATGACAAAGACTGACAAAAAATACGTATAAACCTCGAACTTTTTTATAATTAACTAACCTCGGCCCGTGACTTCGTTCGCGTGGACATAGTTAATTTGGGCTAACTAATATGCAACGAATGCTCTCAAGAGGAAAAAACACCCCGATTTTTAAACAGTCTTCATCGTTGCGCCGCTCCTATTGGTTTTAGCGTGATATGTAGCCTATAACCATCCTCGATATATGAGCTTTATAACAATGAAAGAATTATTCAAATCGGACCAGTAGTTCCTGAGATTACCCCTACAACGTCACAATTCACAACGTCACAAACTCACAAACTTTACCTCTTTATAATATTAGTATATAGACTAGTTACTCTTTGAGACTAGTATAGATGACGCATCAACAGATATTACGTCAAGTTTTTAAATCTATTTGTAGTAATTTGTCTGCTATTATATTTGATTATAGATTATTTATATAGTGGGTATATACTCCTGAATATGTCCAGAGAATCGACGAATCTATGCGAGAATAGTGAGGAATTCATGAAGAATAAATTTACAACAGAAATTAATGCCTGTCGAGCTTCTACTTCAAGAGGTTTGTCTCATTCCAGCGGAGACTTTGATGGCAATAGATCTGAATGTTCCTGTGTATCTGAATACGTAGAATATACTGGTAAACCATGTTCGATAGCAGACTCTTCAACTAGTATCCAAAAATCGAGATGGGAAACCTTAAAAAACTATTTTAAGTGCTATCTCAGACGTAAAAGAAAACGAACTCCGAATTACAAGCATACTACGGACAACAAGAATAAAGATAAAAAATCTGTCAAAACTGATTTGCATATGAATATCTCTAAGTGATCTTAAATAATATATTGTATGCGTAATCTATATTAGAAAATATATAAAAGTTAATCGTTTTTAGTGACGTATGCTTTATTTTTAATAAATAATGTAATGTATAGTCCCAGCCAAACTTTTTGACCGCTCCGAACTAGGTTGCGCAGCAGGTACGTAGGCATAAATGTGTCATATTTTATACGTATACCACCGAAACAACTTAAGGATAGATAAAAGCCATTTTTTTTCTTATAATAACACTTTAGCTTAGTTTTGTATCTAATTCTAGACTACATTACGCATAATCCCGAATTGGCGGCTATATTCAGAGCGGTCGAAAAAATTGACGATTTAATAAGTATTATATTGGATATTTTAACCCTATTAAGGTTATCTTTTGTTTACTCTTCATATAAATAGCATTTAATAGCATTATTTATTAACCTTGGACATATTTTTGTTGTTTCCTACTAAACTTGTTCATAAAAGCTTATGGCGTATTTATTATCTATACATAAAATTCATGTTCGTATAAAATATGTGTTTGAGGTAGAGAAACGCTACTGCCGTCTGACCATGACAAGGCGGCATGAATGCCGGTAAACCCTATATATTTTTCATGGACACGTTTTTCTGTAACTAGTTAATGGTTGACGCTAAGCTATATTTCTTATTATTGAGTTTTATATTATTTAAACGAAAAATATTCGCAGACAGTTATTAGGATTATATGAAATCAAATATTTGCAGTTTTTGTTAATATATTTGTATTTAAAATAAATTGTATGAATTTATTTTGAGATTATAACAGACGTGATTTTAAAACCTAGCAAAATTATATTAAGTACTATCCTTTAAGTTACTTTAAATTATGTTACAAATTGTCTCGATACTTATATAATTTATTAATAAAGTAACTATATTTACTAATAATTGTCTTTTTTATCTTTTACTCAATAAATTTTTTCTCAATAAAATTCTTATGTAATATAAGTTATAATAGAAAAAAAAATGAATTTTAAAAAGTCATATTTAAAGTTCAAGATAGAATGCTTCCTTAATTTTTATTGCACATATGATTATTCGAATAAGAAACTTTACCCAGTTTTGGACAGCAGATTAAAACAAAAAAAAAAAGTTTATTTTCAATTATTTTTTGCGATCTTAAGTGTTCAAGTTCGATGAACTAATGATATTGGAAAGGTGGAAGACACAAAAACTGGTTTTAATGTCGTAATACTGGTTTACTAAGTTTTGTTATTCTAAACTGACAATTATATGAATACTTTAGTAGATTACAGTACCTATCGGCATAAATAAACATTATAACAAATTATTTTTATAGAAAACCAATATATTGTATATCAAATAAAATAACCTACCTTAATATCGTCTTTGAATAGATTTTTATTATAAACTAGCTGTGTCCGCGAATTCCGTTCCGCGTTAAGTATATTAAAATATGCGTTTTTTTTCATAAGAACATTCATTCTCCTGACAATAACAAACACAACAAAAAAATAATTATCGAAATCGGTTCCGCTGTTATTTGCGCTTAGCAACACATTCAGTGATTCATTTTTATATTATAGATTAATAAGTAAGAGGTATTCACAAGAAATATCACATTAATCTTATATAAATACATCATAATTTTATATATGTGCATAAGTAAATAATTTTAATACTGTTTCTATATAAGAATATTAAATAAATTGTTTTTCTAGTTGTTTTTTATTGCCTTTTTGTCTTTTCTTATAGTGAAGTCGATTATTTGTGTTATTTTTCATTTTTCATGGAAATAAATGTACGTTAGAATAGAGTAACATATGTAACATCCGTCTATGTTGGTGCCAATGACCTTATTGATAAAAGTCAAATTTTTTGATAACAGCCCACATGTAAGTCCTCGTCATAACGAGTCCTATGAGCGTAAAGGTAAGATGGCTGCTGTAAACTGTTGAGGAGTTCTAATCCATTGACTGCTATCTCCATCATCATCAAATTTAAAGCATTATATATATTATTTTTATTGCAAATACAGCTTCAGTGACAAGTTTTTATTAAAATTAGCTAATGGAAAAGAAGTAAAATATATAAAAATAACAAGTACATAAGCGTTGTTCATCCTTTTATTTTCCATCATTAAGGTTGGAATATCTTTTTCAAATTTGAGTAAAACCACTCTACAATATCAGCAATTTAGTTAAAGTCAAAGAAATTGGTTAAAATCTACAAAAATATTGGTGAACATACGCGGACGAGATGTGGGTGCATTTCAAACAAGCGGTCATTTCTCCTCTTAGGAGTAACATATTTTTTTCATTATCAAATTGTTGGTCTTGGTATGAATAATTGAGATAAAAAAAGACTCATTAAGGTTGGTCTACGATCCACACAAAGCCGAACATAAAACCTCCTTCTTTTTTAAAGTCGGTTAATTATGCAAATAAAATTCTCACGAGTACACTTGCCTTTGTCTGAGGAAAGAATACAAATAATTGACACTCTCTGTGAAATAGGCGATTCAAACATAACTTGTAAATATCAAAGTCCCGTTCACTTAAACATTGTCCCATATAACGATCAAACATACCTAATATTTCGATATAATTTACACTAAATAAATGTAAACCACATTGTTTGTTTTCAAGATAAATTAACTTTTAATATTTATAGCTTTAAATATATGAAAATTTACCTGCCATGTACCGAATCCAATACGCGGCATGCGATCTCCACCTTCCAGTTCAATATATTCCGGAACAGACATTATATCTTTATAGTAATAATTTATTATTTACGAAATGTATCTATCGTAATGCGGTAAAACCGATTAGAATTGTGTACACACACGATATGACGGGGAAAGTCGTCGCACCGCGCTGCGTGCTGCCACGGCCCGAGCTGTTGCTGTACAAAGCAACATTGGCGTTCGTTTACTTTTGAATACATTGATACAGATATAGCAGGAGATACAAAACCGGTTTGTATCTGAGATTTTTTAATTGGATAAATTCAAATATTTACATACGTTTTACATAGTTAACATATACGTTAAATAAAACGAATAGTAAAAAAAAAACGATTATAGTTCGGAGCTGATGTATATGGAAATGGCACTCAGTTGATTTTATTTGACAGCTAACTCAAGGGTGCACGGCACACCTCGGCTTGGGCTGTTGTCTGATACATGCGATTCGCGACCTATATGAGCTCACCTAAGCTAAGCTAACTATTCATAAATATATGAGCTGTTGAAACATATATCTGTACCAAGCATACATGCCTCAACAACTCTCATATATATTTCGTATCGGATAATTTTCCAAACTATTTTAGTTCGTTAAGGGAAAGAAACAAAACCCTTTCACTTTCATGTGTACACATTCGTACACGTTTCTGGAGGTGTGTAATGTTGTTGCAGTGATGTAAGATTTTGTGTCAATGTATCACGCGAGCAGCGCACTCAAGGGCTCCACGCCGAGGGAACACACCTAGGCTTGAGCCTAGATAGATAAGTGTTTTATGTTCAAGTTTCAATCTAACATAAGCATTTTATAACTATCTTCCTTTATAACTTTGGTGTTGAAATTTAATACAACTACTTAGTTAGGTGCATACAACACTTAGTGAGGTTCATACAACAAATACTTAGTTCATAACTATATAATCAACATCAAACAGGAAGAGACACATTGCAGGTCATCTGCCTTTTCCCAAAGGAACGACTTGGCATACCTACTACTACGGCAACGCACGACGTAATGGCGATTTTAAACTTCTTTTTTTTTACATATACAAAAGCTTTGTATATATCGAATCAAACTCATCAATCACATCAAATAACCACCGTTTATGCATAGAATGCTAACAATCCGTTAAACAATTATGCATACGTTAAGCAGATGCATGTGTAGATGTTATTGACCCTTTAATTACATAATATAAATGTTGTAATTTCATTCGAGTGCACAGCGGACAAATATCGTTGTGGTTAATCTACGGATGATAATGCTATTGTGATACACGTTGTTTGCCAAGAGTGGCGATGTAATTGTGTCTCTCTTTATGTTGCAATATTTAACAATGTAATGTGGCTGTTGAGAGTTAGGTACTGGTTACGGGATGAATAATTGATTGTAATCAGTCAAGGACTCTCGTATACGTTTTAAAGTGGAGAAAACAGCTGCCTTTTATATGTTACTAAGCACGATAATTTCCTTTTTCAAGTACTAGATTGTGCACGCGATTTTGTTCTTTTTGAGGAGTTTTAACTGTTTCGTGGTAATTTCTTTTTTTAAAGTAAAACTTTTTATAGGAGGACTTTGAAATTTTGATAAACTAAATAATGACGAATGAACACTATCGAGTAGAGTATTGTAAACACCGTTACTCGTTCGGTCACCAAAGTTAAGCAACGTACGGCGCGGTCAGCACTTGTAAGGGTGACCGTTTGGGGACACTGTGTGACGTTGCCTTTTTGTTATATTTTTTTTATGAATATGTTTTTTGTAACAATATACAAACGTTTCACTTCTATCCTGTGTTTTTGCGACAGACCGTGTTTTTTATAATAAAAGTAATTAGATATATTAATAGAGTTAGAAAATTTTAAACAACCGTCGTGTATTTGATAAAAGAATAAAATACAATTTACTGCAGCTTTACTGTAGTCCGGTGAAGCTGTAAAGACCTTGCTAGGTCAATAGCGTAGTCAGTTCGAGAAAAAAAAAAGCAGCTTTAAAGGTTGTTCGTATAACAGCGATCACATTACCAAACATTACTTCCCAGATCGCAACGAAATTATATTCATTAATTTTTAATTAATTTATACGAAATATCATATTACATGACTATTAACTTCGAACAGATGTAATACAATTTAATAATCCCACATATCCCTAAAGTAATAGCATCTCTTTGTGTGTAAACAGTATCCATTTCTCTTTGCGGTACGTATGAATGAATAGACGTCACAACACTCGAGTGCTTACTGGTGCATAAGCCCCATTGATCATGGTCATTGATAAGATCAAATTTTAGCATCCCTTGTGTTAGGCGGAGCTTATATTTTGCTCCTCCCTTTTCATTATATTTCATATTAAGGGTAGTAAAGTTGATTTTGATTCTACTGGCTCCAGTCATGGATTCGTCGCCGGCGCAGTCGACGTCGAAGTGTGTCGGTTCTGATTTCAGCATAGACAGGATTCTGAGTAGTGACTCAAAAAGTGTTACAGATAGAAGTGAAGCGTCTGATTGGGTGTACTGTACACGGTATAGACCTCCGCGGTTACCACGTTAGTTGTGTATCTTCTTATTTGTATATTAGCTTTAACCGTGACTGCATCCACGTGGAATTTAGCAAAAAAAAATTGTTGAGTGTAAATATGCGCATGAGAAGTGCACGGTACTAGATACTGCTTATTTAATTTATTATATTTTCACGAAACCAATTTTTTTTCTAAAATAAAAGTACCCTATGCTACTTATATAACAGCAACTATTTGCCAGTGAAAGTCCTGTTCAAATCGGTCCAATAATTACAGAGATAAGTCAGAATAAACAGATAGATTAAGATTTAAAAATTTCATTCTTTTTTATAATTATTCTATACTAGCAGTGCTCGCGAACTCCGTCCCTCCTAATGTATATTAAAATATAGGATTTTTTTTGCATAAGATCCTTCTACTGACAATATCAAACATAACAAAATAATAATTAGCGAAATCGGTTCAGCTGTTCTCGAGATTTACGCTTAGCAACACATTCAGCGATTCATTTTTATACTATAGATAATTATGTAATAAAAAACTGTGTTTACATTTCTTTTTTTCTTAAATTCTTTACTTAACTAAACCTGATGATTTTTTTTTACCTGGATGGTTCTTACATATGCTTGGACGTGAAACATGGCGTTGTTATCGAGATAGACCGACTAATATATGTAGATCGAACCATTTTTTTATATATCTTGCCTACACTGAAAATCACATATTCTCTTTCCTCCCTTTTCCAACCTCTATATTTTTACTAATTTTTACTTGTGTTTTTGTAGACTTCTATCCTTCGGGGATGACGCTGTTCTTTTTAAATGTAATCTACCCATAAGTACTACCCATTAGTAGTCCAGATGCCCACCTCCCCATCTCTCTCCTCTCCTCCAAAATTATTTTCCTTTTTGTTATTCATAGTCATTGTTAATATTATATAATAAGCAGTTCAAACAATACATAAACAATGGACCAAATTAACCTTTTTTTCTGTTTAAATAACGTCGCTTTTAACTAATTATTAAAAAAAAAAATCACTGTGGATATAAAATATTAAGTACTATTTCCGGTATTAGGTCCGAATCAGGGGTTCCAAAACTTTAAAGAGAACGGAACACCAAACAAATATCTTTTATTTTATGGAACGTCATATCAAATGATTACAAATTAACACTGAAATTTGTATAAGAACACTTTTTTAGAGAAATGTGTAATACAAATGAAACACATTACTCGTGCATTGTCTCTGGCTACGTGCGCTGTTCTTTTCTATAGGACTGTTTGGGAATCTTTGTTTAAGATAAGATATATCATCGTGGACTTTTCTGCGTACTGAATGTGTACAATTCTTGTAGTATATTTACGTTTTGTGTCTCATAAGGTTTAGTTACTGTTTTCAGTGAAAGCGCCCAAGAATTCGCAAACCAATAATACCTTATACAATGTAGGCCCTAAGAAGGTTCTTATGAACGTCAAAATTACTACCCGTTCAAAAAACTAAACCCAGTCATCGAGTTGAACCGGCAAGAAAATCGGGTTTAGTTTTTGTTCATGCATATATTTATAATAAATTAACCTTGCAATAATATTTGGTGCAACACAAACTGAAAAAAAAAGATACGTTCTGAAAATAATGTAATATTTAATCATTTCCGCAATATTATTACTTATAATTGAACTTAATTATCCTATATTCAGTGTGCATTTAATGTTTGATCCAACTTAAAAAAATAAAAAAGAAATCTTAATTATACCATTTAATGTCAATTGCACGACGCTGTATTTTTGTTCTTGTTGGGACTTCTCAGTATCATTTCAGTTTATAGTTTTATTAGATAAACTTTTTAAGTACAATTTATGATATGGACTAGCTAGAGAATTTATTACTTTGCAAATTCTGTTCAGCAGGACATTTATAATGTATGAGTTTCTATTGAAATTGATGTTCCAATTTTGATATTATTCGCTTCACGCAAAAATGATCATTTCGACTATGTGTTTTAGAAGTGTTGTCGCAAGGCATTTTAAAGTACATTCGTTTAGTAAATTTTATAATGTGATTTATGAAGGTTCACAACAAGGTAGCGGATGCAGAGCACGTCGGTCGGGGCGACACGCAAGAGTACCGTTCACTGGCGCTCAAGCTGCAGCGTTAGAGGCCGCCTACTCACGGTCACCGTACCTCGCACCGCCAGCTCTACACGCTCTAGCCGCCGCGTTGCATCTACGCGACGATAGAGTGAGTTCCTCCAATCAACTGTACCCGTCGCTTTACAAAGCCTCATGATACAAAAAAAACCGTCTCCTTGAAATTCGTTATACCGTGTAATTGCCTCGATAAACACCGTATTTCCGTATTCACTTTTCTGTATATCAATAAACGATTTCCTTATTTCTTATCGGCTGCCTATTCTTCTTTAAATGTTAGCTTTTTTCAAGGAGTGCGCATAGAGATTGTGATTCTAATCCTAACACAACATGCAAATGTGAGTTTCGTTGTTACGTGCTCATGTGTTATCTAATCAACCGAACATTATGAAACTTTGCATAAACTTTGTCGAGAGTATAGATAAAGAAATAGCGTAAATTTTATTCCGAAAAAAAATGCTGTTCCTGACAGGTGTCATATATATGACGTGGGTGAAGCCGGGGACAAAAGGTAGTTAATAATATAAATGCGAATGCGAATAAGTTGTTTGTTATTGTTTCACGATGACATTTTGGATATACGTTGTGAAAAGTAAAGGTTGTACCTACTTGTCTATAGCGAGTCGAACAAAATCTTATGGTCAAATATTGTAAATATGATGACATAGTTACAGCATATTACACACCTGATTCATTACATAAAATGATGTAAGTTCTTCCCCTATAAATGTGTACTAATGAGAGTGATAATCATAACATTATTAACCTTCGTGGAAATTATAAAGCAAAATCAGCACGTAAACAATTATTCATCTAAACATCCGCTTAACTCGTAATTGAAAATAATCATCATTAATTACCCAGAGTCGTTACAGCGTCGTCAAGGTTTTTAGGATTTAGAATGTATTATTGTTGATATTCTGACAGATTTATTGAATTACTAGCTGTTGCCCGAGGCTCCGCACGCGTTTTTTTTTTTAAATATATTAAATAAATGTAAAATTTTGATCACATATCTAGTGTAAATTACAATAATACTCTTTCAAAAATATTTGTAAGTATCACACGCACATCATCTACTGTAACAGGTAACATGTACTTGTACATTATATATGTGAATACGAATAGTGAATCGAATGGGAAGAGATTTATCATCAGCCACATAACTGGAACTTTAAACTGCTATATATGACCCTTAGTGCCCACTTACACTATATAAGAAAGTAATGAAAATATTAAGCTATACATTTTCGAACAATATGTGTTAAATCTTTTATTATATAGATATAATATGTCCATAGTGTCGATATAATTAAGTTATTATCATACCTTGCTATAATTTAAATCACATATAAACATATGACTTTCAATTACAACAGCGATACCCTTGGTGTTACAGTTGTTCATAGGCGACGTTACCCACTTACCATCAGATGGGCCGTCAGCCTGTTTGCTGCCTTTTGGTATAAAAAAATCTTGCAGTCCAGTACAGCTCGTGTATGTTTACAGTGAACAACATATTTTTGATTAATTACACATGGACGAAGGCACGGATAACAGCTTATCACTACATAGTGTAAGAAAAAGTACTGTTCCACGTCTGTCTATATGTCTGTTCGCGATAATACCAAAAACTACAGAACGCATCTTCATGCCGTTTTCACCAATATATAAAATGATTATTGGGCAAGGTATAGGTATAGTTTGTCTTATTATCAGGGCGGGCAACGTCTGCTGAACCCGCTAGCTTAAAATAAAACAGCTAATTAGTTACTTATTTGTCCGTAAAATTCCCGTTCAAATATTACTTGTAGTCCGGTGAAGCTATTAAGACCTTGCTAGATCAATAGCGTAGTCATTTCTAAGAAAAAAAAACCGTTCAAATAGGTCCAGCCGTTTCGGAGATTACCCGTAACAAATAAAAAAAAACAGACATATCCACAGAATTAAAAAAAATATTGATATTTGTAGCATCACGGATTTTTTTAATATAAAATACACTCACTTTACTTTTATTATACGTAATATATCACAAATCAAAAATTGGGTACAAAACTAACGTAGAATAAAGTTTTTGAGGAGTTTTTGGCGGGATTTTAGTCTGTCATGTAGTGGATTTTATATTTTATTCATAATCTTGTCTTACTTATCTGTATATTGTGTTAAATTGGTAGAGTTTTATGTAATATGTTTCGTTTATTGTGCATAAATGAAATGAAAGATAAATAATACCGCGAAGCATGAATTCTGTTGTCTTGAAAATTAAGAAGATAAAAATTTACGAAATATTACATAGAGGATTTGGCGCTTATACCTTTACATTATCTTGGTTATAGAAAAAAACTACCTATATTAACTACTTCAGAATTGGCAGTATGGATTAATTTCTTTGACTATCTTATTGGATGAATATTATTACTACTAAACTTTTTGAATAGCGACACAAAATAAACTTTAGAAATGTTTGCGATATAAACATACCACGTATAATTAAAAATTGGAAACAAAAATAACGTAGAATTAACTGTTTTAATAGGAACACAAAATAAACCATGAAAATATTTGCGAGAGATTGTTATCGCGTTACCATGGCAACGCATATAGTACTGACATTAACACGCATCGAAAGCTTCCAAAATAGCCCGATTTTGAGACATTCTTCATTAGTGCTCAGCTCCTATTGGTTTAAACGTTATGATATGTAGCCTATAGCCATCCTCGATAAATGAACTATCTAACACTAAAAGAAACTTTCAAATCAGATCTGTAGTTCTTGAGATTATCGCGTTCAACCAAACAAACAAACAAACTCTTTAGCTTTATTATTATTATAGATTAGTATAGATTTTTTAACATAAGCAAATAAAAAGAACCTTGAAGGTGCATCAGATTTTATAGATATAGAATAATTTTAATGAATACATAACGTAACGTGGTAACTGCAATGTGCTCTTTATCGATGATATGCTTTTAAATGTATATGTATTGAATCAATTTGGTCTACTAATTACCCTTGGTAAAATTGTATATAATGAATACTAAAGTGGACGCTACTTTGTACTTCCGCCTTGAACTGATTGATCACTACGTCTAACTACAATAGAAATAAAATCAATTAATTAATAAACATATATTTTGTGTACATTAATTTTATAAAATATTAATTATTAAAAATATAATAAATATCAATAAATTAATTTAAATATGTTGTAGATTGACGTGTAATCTCGACAATCGATTACACGCGACAGATCTTCGACTACAATGAGGTTGCTAGCTAGGCGAACTTAGAAAAAGCTCTTTTCTTAACATGGGGAGGGCCCTAACAGATACCCATCCCGTGGGGCAGCTGAGGATGGGTTATGTCCGATTTGCATGGACTAAAACCCCATGGTGCCTTCATACTCCTTATTGACGGGGGAGCAGGGACTGCCGACTGGCACTGCTTCTGCTCCCCCGACAGGTGTGGACCCTCCAAGAGACCCTGATTGCGGTCTGAGAAGTCAAAGATGGTAGACCCCTCAAAGAGGGAGTGGGTGTTAGACCCCCCTGACGAACTGTGAAAGTCGCATCGGTGCCTGTGAAAAAGCTCTGCTATGGTTTCAACATGAAGTTTTTTTTTATCGAAAGTTTCGGACATTCGCCAGGATTCAAACCTACATCGAATGACGCGGTATCCTAACAAGTAAACCGCTGTGCCATAGTGGTTTAAAAATTATATAAACTATTTAGGTAGTACCTATCATTTTCAGGTAATTAAGGAGTACACAAATTTTACAGGCAAAGAACGTTTTCGTTAAATCTTTTTTTATTTGTCTATTTAAATGATTAAAAATAACTTATAAATAAATGATACTTAGTATTTTTTTAAATCATTCTCTTTTTGCATAAATACATCCTGAATTAACCATATGTTAGAGAGAAAGAGGTCGTCGTAATTTAGTAAAGTCACATCTCTTTCCTGTCACGTGTCTGGTATGAAAAAGTCACAAAGATTTGTCATGTGATGATTTAAATGCAAGTAAAAGAGTCACAGTAATTTCGAAGACCCTTATTATCTTTAGATTTACCCTATATGCCTTGCAAGATCATCACATTATTTAATGGCATACTATTTTATTGAGTACTGACTTATGTAATCTATAGTAAGAAAAATCAATCGCCGAATGTATAGCGCATCACTTCAAATCTGCATCTATTTGGCTGATTCTTTTTTTGTAGCTTTTTTTTTATTTCAGAGCAAGGTTTATATAGTCATATTTATTATGTATATAAGAATACTTTTGAAAACTCTTACGGAGAAGTGAAAAATGTAGGATTTCTATTTGAAAAAGTGAGAGAGTGAGTGAGACAGAAGAGAGAGTGATCTTCAAAAATATTGACAGCTTTATGTTCAGTTTATAATTCCTATTTTATTTTATTACGAGGTCGTACTGTAAGGGGAATATTGGTTCTCATTTCGTTTGTTAGTACCTACATCTGTGTGAAGCAGTGAGGAGCAGCTAACCTAAACCAAAATTCTCAAATTGTTTCAGATAAAAATTTGGTTCCAAAATCGGCGTGCTCGGGAACGAAGAGAGAAAAGTTCAAACATAGCACATCCGTTCGCAATAACCTTACCTCCTTCGGTTCCAACATACAGGACTTTAATTACTTCGAACGTGTCTTGGGTGAACCACCGACGATTTGAAGATTCAAATAACAGCCGCTTTTCAACATTCACTCAAAATTCAAGAAGGGAAGGTTTAACGGAAACGAATGACGTAGTTATGTCATCTTTAGTGTGTACAGAATCGATGTTAACTGACGCGGAAAGACCTGGTACTCCTTTGGATATTGAAAGCATTGATTGACAAAGTGTTATGAGGATCCTTTGAATGATAAAAAAGTAGAGACAGACAGTACCATCTTCTACGTTAGGAAACAGTTCGTATTTATAGTAGATGTAAGAGAACAGCCTAGAGGGTAAAATCGTGATTCTGTTAAATTATAACTATATTGAGAATAATCAAATACTTTCTAGTTATGTTTAGGTATTTATTTAAGTAAGTATAGGAAACATATTATCTGTATAATATGACATATACGAGTATAGTCAACGTTCTTTTTTATTGAAGTAAATAATCAAAGGGGTTTAGTGAGAAATTTACAAATTGCATCAGAGAGTTTTTGCCTGTATTAGAACTCGGTAAGAATATTGCAGTTGAAGGAAAATATGCAGATATTCGTAATTCGACAAAGTTGCAGTAGCAAAGTCTAGAATTAACAAATGTGCATAAATTATCATCGCACTTAACAAATTTGCATAGTAATATATGTACATATTGACACGCATAGTCTACATGGATTTAAATAAAATTATTTACTGTGATACATAAGTTAATATTATAGAAATAAGTGAACTATATTTCATTTGTGACTGAAATACTCATATGCTGTAGTTTTTAGTATTTCGGATTTCTTAGGTAACAAAAAATAGCTATTAAGTACAACTAATAAACATTATAAAAGAAATGGGTTTTTTTTCGAACTGACTACGCTATTGGCCTTACTGGCCTTCACGGCTTCACCGGACTAAAAAGAAATTGGCTTTTTTCGTTTGTCTTTGTATTATTTTAATTCTTCTAAACTAAGCAATGGATTTTGATATGATTTTAACTATCGTATACAGAATTTCTTCCTCAAAATGTATATAGAATGGATAAGATATTACTGTGCCTACATCTCCTGGATATTTGTGACACCATATTAGTATATTGCACGATAACTGCTAACAAAAAGCAAATTCGGCTTACTTTAATTTTGCTAATATATAGTACATATAATATTATAAAGAGGTAAAGTTTGTGAGTTTATGAATTTGTGACGTTGTAGGGGGTAATTTCAGGAAATACTGGTTCGATTTGAAAAATTCTTTCAGTGTTAATAATTCATTTATCGAGAAAGGTTATGGCCTACACATCATCACGTTAAGATCGATAGGAGCGGATCACCAATGGGGTGTAAGGGGTGTCGAGTAACATCTTAAGACTTGAGACACCCAAGCCAACCTCACCTGCACGTGGTGCACCCTGCTGATCAACGAACGAGGCAATGGCGATAGCGGGGTGGTAGGATTTTACAGCCTGACTGGGTCGCAACCACCATGTACATGGCGAAAAAGCCCGTCATAGTGACTCGCTTTTGCGCGTCGCGTTTCGGGATCAGCCTGTGCATATCCAGTACCGGGTGACTTTCGTCATTATGGCCGGCATGACAGCGGCGACCGACGATGGATGATCTGTCTCTCGGTGGTCGCCACTGTTTTTGGATTGTACTATGCTTACCAGCAGGCATAGTGCAGTCACTTTGTCGTGCTTCAATAAAAAAAAAAAACATCAATTTCAACATCGGGGTTTTTTTTTCTTGATAGCCTCCGCCGCGTGATAGCGTTAGCTCAAAATAACTATTCTACGCGAACGAAGTCGCGGGTAGAGACTAGTATATAATAATAAAATAAAATGCGAAAACGCGTAACCGTAATATAAGAATGACTATTTAAATACATGTAACTGTATTTACATTGGACGTACTGACTATGTGGCTGAAGATGATAAATTTATAACACAAAAAACTCAAAAGCGTAGCTGTCTTAAGATATGAGCGGAAGTTACCACATATTTTTAATTCGGGGGTTATTTATTTTAAAATAGAGCTGCCTTTCAAGCACGGCTGCTTGAACATATTGGTGGGTGTAGTAGTTATGTATATACATATGGGTAGGTACATGTAAATAAAATCAGTTTTGAGATACCCATCTTGTTGTTTACTTCATGGTGACAGCGGTGTAGAAATTTATTCAAATTACAGTGTAATAATACTTATATTACCAAGAAATTATTTGAAATAGTAAGATTTGTTGACAATATAGTGTAATTAATAATGGAACACGCGCGTCCTCCGGCGGAATTATCACTACAAGGCGGCCCAACCGAACGCGCCGAAGCTTGGCGAAAATGGTTACGGCAATTTCAAGTGTTCGTAAAAGCATCGGGAGTGAACAAAGAATCAATGGATGTACAAGCTAGTCTGTTGATTAACTTGATCGGTCCTGTGGGTTACGATATTTACTGCACATTCTAATTTAAAAGAGACGAAGATTGTGATGACATTGAGAAGCTAATAGAATTTTTTAATCATCACTTCGGAACCAAGACGAACACAACGATGGTTAGATTTCAATTTTTTACCCGGAATCAGCAAGCCGGGGAAACTATCGATCAATACATCACAACTTTAAGACTACTAAGTCAAAGATGTGAATTTGAACAACTGGAAGATGGGTTGTTACGAGATCGGATCGTATGTGGCATCAGAGACGGAACGGTACGGGATAGATTACTTCGTACGGATGATTTAACCCTGGATAAAGCAATTCAAGTATGTAAAGCTAGTGAGATATCAAATGATAACGGTCGACAGATCGAATCGTTCGGCATAAAACATCAGGGTTCAAAGGGCATGTCCGTTGATGTTATTGAGAGCGATCGCAATAGATGGCGTAGTATGCGCCCAGAAACACGAGATGTATTAACCAGGACGCGGCCGGGTGTCGCGCGGCGGGAGCCGTGCGTATTATGCCGTACCGAATATAGCGGTGCTCACTTTCCGGCAGGTATGTCGAGCGGCGTCGGCGCTACGAGACCGCGTGCGGGCGGCGGCGCGGACAGAGCGTGCGCCGATAACGGAATGAGCGGGGCCGGCTCGAGCGGCAACAAATGTATAATGAAGGCAAACTATATGCACGGGTTTATAAATGCTTGTGAAGCTTGTGGTAGTGTATATTGCGATGGAGGTTCGCAATGTAAAGCACGAAATTTAAAATGTTTTCGTTGTGCACGTATAGGACATTTTAAGAGAATGTATTTAGCGGAAAAATCACGTAAAATTTTTGACGTTCAAGTAGAAAACGACGATGACGTATTCTATGTGTCGTCACTAGATGGCGGCAATAAAAACTCTAAGTGGTATGAGAGTCTTTATTTTAGTAATAGTTGCCTAAAACATAGATTTAAACTAGATACTGGTTCTCATATAAATGTTATGTCAATTAAGAACTTCCTTCACTTAGGGTTCTCATATAATGATTTAATTCAAGAGAAAATACGTGCTATTTCCTATTGTGGTAATTATATACCCATTATAGGGACTTGTATTTTGAAATTAAATCATAACAATAGAGAATTTTGTCTGAAATTTGCTATAACAAATTATGATAGCGTAAGTATTCTAGGTAGGAAAGCTTTAGAGCAAATAGGGTTGGTAAAACGCGTTTACTCGTTGAATATTGACGATTACGACGAACTGTTTGATGGTTTAGGCATGTTGCCGGGCTGTTATAAAATATCAATAGACTCTAATGTCCTTCCCAGCGTGTGCCCTGTTAAGAAAATTCCTGTTGCTATTAGAGATCAGTTGCAAATTGAACTTAATCGCATGGAGGAGCTGGGGGTGATCAGGAAGGTGACCCACCCAACAGAATGGGTAAACTCTATTGTAGTTGCAGCAAAGAAAGATGGTAGTATACGACTTTGTTTAGATCCGCGATCGCTTAATCGTGCTATACGTAGGCAACATTATCAGTTACCTACTTTAACAGAAATTGCATTTAAGCTAAATGGTGCTCGGTATTTTAGTAAATTAGATGCTAAGTCAGGTTTTTGGATGATTCGCCTCGATGATGAAAGTGCAGATTTATGTACATTTGGTACTCCTTTCGGCCGATATCAATTTTTACGTATGCCATATGGTATCAATTCAGCATCTGAGGTTTTCCATGCCAAAGTCAGACAATTACTAGAAGACTTAGACGGAGCTGATTCAATTATTGGTGACGTCATAGTCTGGGGGTCCACTAAAGAACAGCATGATGATCGCCTAAAAAAAACTACTGGATAGGTCAAAAGAAATAGGCATTAGGTTCAATAAAGAAAAATGTCAATTTGGTGTAGAAGAAGTCACTTACCTTGGTCATAAATTTAGTGCAAAAGGTATGGAAATTGATGAAAATAAAATAAAAGCAATCCTGGAGATGCCGACTCCTCATGATCGGCAAGCGCTTGAAAGATTTTTAGGCATGACTAATTATTTGTGTAAATTCATACCTAAATATTCTGAAAAAGTTACCTTGTTACGCAATTTATTAAAAAATAATACGGAGTGGTGCTGGAGTGAACATGAACAAGAAGTTATAAGAAAGTTAAAAGCTGATATCTGTAGTGCACCTGTCTTAGCACTGTTTAC
>JACEII010000006.1:3626689-3670836 GCA_014332785.1 Antheraea mylitta
CGAAATCTGTACATTAAATATTTTTTGAAAATTTTAATCAGGGTAGACTATGTTATCGATATAGAAGCCAAAAACAATCTTTTTATAATTTTTGTCTGTCTGTCTGTCTGTCCCTATGCACACGCATCACTCTGAAAGTACTGAACCTATCTTGACGAAACTTGACATAGTGATAACTAATATTACGAGATTACATCAAATATACTTTTTGTCCCATAAAACTCAAAGGGTTCTTCAGGATAAAGGATTAAAGTCTAGAATCTAAACCCGTATTACTATGAAAGTACTGAACCAATTTTAACGAAACTTAACACAGTGATAACTGGTATTACAAGGCTACATCCAGGATAGTTTTTGTCCCATAAAACGCAAGGGGTTCACCAGGATAACGAAAAATAAAAATTTGTAGTTAACGTAACTAGACTTTTTTGCGACACCTTAGTACAAGAGCCGGCAACGTTGGAAGAACAAGAATTTTAGAATAGCTGATTCTTTAATATATGAATATATATATATATATATATATATATTTTTTTGTATCATAAGAGGCAAACGAACGGGTGGGTTACGTGATGTTTAGTGACCACCACCGTCTATAGACACTAGCAACACCAGGGGATTTGCAAGTGCGTTTCCAACCTGTATATGGGGGAGGGTAAGGGAAGGGAAAGAAGGAAAGGTTAAGAGAGGTGGGCCTCCGGTACTCTCACTGACCGAACGAAACACTACAATGCAAGCACTGTAATTTCACGTCGGTTTTCTGTGAGAGGGTAGTATTAGCCCGAACGAGCCGACCCATTCATGCAGAAACCAGTAATAACTTCAGCGTGGCTCTACCACCTACAGAAATTATCAATATATCAATAGACAGAATTGAGGACACTTGGTAGCGGGTTAACGTTGTATTTTTAATAGGCATTTTGATTTATGATTAATCAATAATAGGTTTAGGAACAATTTTTTTCAGTAACTTTTAAACTTAGTTAAACAGTCAGACACATTTTTTTTAAACAATGATACCCGCTGATATATTTTATAAATAAAAAAAGAATGTGGTGTCGTGGGACACCAGGTAGGAACGAAGTTTCTTCGGCAAATGTAGAATCGACACTATTTGGAAAAAAAAATCGTGATCAATTTTATGTAATCGTAATTCAAATTATCAATTAAAATAACAAAATATGTCTCTTTATTTTTGTTTGACAACATAAAATTACATAGAAATAGAAATAATTACAAAAAAGGAGAAAGAGAAAGGTATTATACACTACTCGCTTGTATATACGACTGTCGCGCCTGCGCACGTCTCATTTAACGGTTTCATTTCACGCACTTTTCGTTACGGTTTTACTATCACATTTTTTTCAGTTCGGTCGCGCTCCAAAATCCCTATCTCTTCCAAGCCTGCCGTAAGGAACTTCGTTCCAATAGTAAATTTCAAACCAATTATTTTTTTTCATAGCAAAGAACAAATTTCATTTTATTAAACATTATTGACCACCATATACAACGATAAACGTAAACGTAAACGTAACGACCTGGGATTGACGCCATCTCAAATATATGCGTCGTCGACCATCAGGCTATACAAAAACCGAAATACCTTGGGCCGGCGAGGTGAAATATCTCGGTGTCACTTTAGATAAACACATAAATTTCGATTCATACACAGAAAGAGTGCGAAACAAAGCCGTATGGTCTTGGGTCGTTTCTATCATTTGCTTTGTCGTAAGAGTAAAATGTCCCCCAGACATAAACTCACTTTATATAACACTTGCATCCGTCCGATTATGACGTACAGTTGTTCGGTCTATGCACATGCGCAAAATCGTATTCACAAGTTGCAGGTTCTCCAGAACCGAGCCCTACGTAAAATCACCGGTGCCCCATGGTACATCCGGATTAAGGATCTCCACACGACCTGGAGATGCCTTCCGTCTGAGCGTATATAAAATCACTTACACGAAGTTATTTCGAAAAAGCCGCGAATCATCCCAGCCCGTTAGTGGTATCCGCCGCGAACGATGAACCCGTACCCAACGCTGCGTAGTATAGAAGACGACCGCGACACATTTGTACCTACCCTCCTGATTAAATCACGGCAGCGAACGATCAATACCAGCCTGTCTCTTCAAACAGAGCGTGTTCTCACCCACGCCCGCATAACCGCAGATCACGCCGCCGTGGTCTGGGAGTAAATTTCGCTCCCGCACACCAAATTAGGCCCTCCTCGGCAACGGCTCAAGCCTAGATCTGTTCCCTCGGCGTGGAGCCCTTGAGTACGCTGCTCACGTAATACAGTGACACAAGAGTTCTACCCTTATTTTTAATTATCCTATCCTATCCTATATAGTTTAGAGGATTTTTTCCTACACAAAATACATATAGTTGTTGTTGAGGCACGCATGCTTGGTACACATGCATGTTTCAATAACTTATATACGTATATAAGTTACCGGTCTACTAAGGCGAGCGCTTAAGGCACTCAGCCGATTTTATTTTGGCAACCAGCTCAAGGGTGCACAGCACACCACGGCTTGGCTGTTGCCTGTTGCATGCAAAATCGCGACCTATCTTAACTAACCTAGCTAACTATTCTTATATGTATGAGTTGTTGAAACGTATGTGTACCAAGCATACACGCCTCAACAACTCCTACATATATCTATTATCGGAAAATTGAGAGTTTTTCAGTTCGATAAGGGAAAAAAGTAAACCCTTCTACTTTCATGTGTATGCGTGTAGGCGTGCACGTGTGTGGGGGTGATCGTGTAATGTTGTAGCAGTGATGTATATTTGTGTGTCACCATATCGCGAAAGCAACGCACTCAAGGGATCCCTACCGAGGGATTTTTTTTTTTTTTTTTTGTATTTTATTTATTGCTCATAAACATACATTTTTACATTTAAAAGTAAGCGATACAGTACAATACGGTGTTGTTTTATTATTTTACAAGTAATACTAGATTATTACAGTAATATACAATATGCTAACATCAATATACAATAAATCATAAAAATTACAAAAAAATATTATGTAACTTATCAAACTAGAATTATGAATCGCAAAAACTATCAAAAGGTAGATAAAAAATTGATGGATTCTACATATGACCGCTGCCACCTAAACTAGGTAATCCTGTATCTCAGGTGGCAGTACACATTATAACACTATTCATGGTCACGTTACACAACCGCAGTGGATAAAATATTTTAAAAAGCTATATACAAAGACAAATGCATGATAAAAACAATCTAAATATACTTAAGAATTAGTGCTAAAATATATTTATGTTAAATTATATAAAAGAGGTCTTATTCTATAAAGTAATCATTCCATCAAATCATTCAAACTGATGATTCCTAATTAATGATACCTGTGTGAAAAAATTAAGTCTTGACAGTTACTACTCTCTATATATCTGCCAGTAATATTTTTTCCGTTTCATCGTAATCTAAGTTTTGAAGCCAACATTCAATCTTCATTTTACATCTATGCTTGTTTAAATGTGTAATATCTAACAATCTGTCAATCTTGTTAATCAGTCTAGAACTCAGTATATAATATTGTTTTTCAGCGCAAGTTGTTCGGTGCTTTGGGACTAAAGATACAGTTTTATATCGATGATTTAAATCTTTTACAGAGTCTACTGTCAGTGTTGAATGCTTGCGGATGGTAGCTTTAAGTATAAAAAGCTGTCTAACTGATAGGACTTGGCACTCTGAATATAGTTTTTTAGTTGGATAAAGTCTTGGTCTAGATAACATTACTTTTAGAACAGCTCTTTGAGCTCTTTCTAGTGCAATAAATTTAGACTTTGAAGCACCACCCCAAGCTGGAATGCAGTATGATAACAGTGACTGGCATAACGAAAAGTAAACAGTCTTGAGAGTTTGGTAATCAGCGGAGTCTCTTAATTTTTTGAATATGTATATTAATTTCCGCGTTCGATTGACCAAAGCAATTATCTGAGGGTTCCATCTTAGGAATTCATCAACATGAACTCCTAAATATTTTATCACGTTTGTCCTTTCCAATGCTGGACAATTGCATATAGTTCCTAATGAGCACGTGTGACTTTTAATACATAGTGAATTTTCAAGAGGACGGGTTAGGGAACTCAAGCTGAAGGCTACATATTTTGTCTTATTAACATTTAACGTAAGTGAATTTTCTGAAAGCCATGACATTACAAGTTTAAGGACAGACTCCGCATTAGATGACGCTTCGGACCAAGAAGTTCCATAGACTAACAAAGCAGTATCGTCTGCAAACGTGAATATATGACAATTTGGAACATTTAACCGGCACAGATCATTAATATAAATTAAAAAAAGTATAGGACCCAGGATGCTACCCTGGGGAACTCCAAACGAGACGTACTCTTCAGAGCTTTTGTATTTATCAATAACAACTCTTTGAGTTCGATCCGCAAGATAGTCCCTGAAAATACTAAGGGTATTTCCACGCACACCTATCTTTTCCATCTTATATAACAGAGTAGGGATATCTACAGAATCAAAAGCCTTTGAAATATGATGATGTATAAATGTATAAAACTGGCTTGGTTTGAAGGTGATAGGTACTATGTTGTGAGTAGTACAGAGATTATTTATAAAAATATATTGGAAGTATATTTCAAATACGTTTTCGAAACAGTTTATAACTCTTAGGCAATAGTTTCAAGCAAGTGACATTTGACGCTTTCGGCGCGATGTTTGACGCTTCGATACGGTGTTCATATATTTTTCTTTAATACAATGGAGTATAAAAAGGTTTTAATACAATTTGAAGATAGTTATGATAAAGTTAGTGTTAGAGATGTTTATTCAGTTTTATGTAGGTTAGTTTTTATTTTAATTGATCCTGTAGATGACGCTACGAACGGGTACTAGGCTTATTTAAAAAAAAAATACATGTAATCTGGGTATATGTTTGAGTGAATCCGTGGATAGTTTGGATTCACAATTGGAAACGGTAGTTGTGGCTGCAATCGGGTATCAGTTTTATTTGCGGGGTGGTAGGGCTTTACAGCCTGACTGGGTCACATGGCGAAAAAATCCGTAATAGTGACTCGCTTCTGCGCGTCGCGTTTCAGGATCAGCCTGTGCATATCCAGTTTTCTGTAGGCCGGCATGATAGTGGCGACCAGCGATGGATAGTGTGTCACTCGGTGGTCGCTATTGTTTTTGGATTGTACTGTGCTTACCATCAGGCATAGTGCAGGTATTTTGCCGTGCTACGATAAAAAAAAAAACAATTTTTTCGCGTGATAACCAATTTGGTGCAAACGAAGTTGCACGGGTCAGCTAGTTTAGATATAAATTATTAACATTCAATTCTAAGAATTAATTACTTTCTAAATAACCTACAAGAGTTCGGACAGACCTACTGCACACTACGACGGCCACCGATAGAGTGAGTCAACACGTTTTTTTTTTCTCGAACTGACTACGCTATTGGCCTAAATTCTTTGGCCTTTACAGCTTCACCGGACTACTAAGGCGAGCGCTTAAGGCACTCAGCCGATTTTATTTTTGGTAACTAGCTCAAGGGTGCTCGGCACACCTCGGCTTGGCCGTTACCTCGAAAAATCCCGATCTGTCCTAGCTAAACTATGCTAAGCTATACATGTATCCATTTTTGGATCATGCAATTAAAATTGCATGATACAAAAACACAACATGTGAATCGAAAAGAGACAAACTAAATCTACTCGATTCAGTTCGATAAGGGAAAAAAATTTAACAAAAACAACCCTTCCACCAGATTTGTAAGGTGCATGTCTGATTAACCGTGTATGTGTAAAATCGATGTAGGTGTGTACTTTATCGCGAAACAATATCTTTGCGTCTACCCGGGTAGCCACGGACAAATATTGCCAAGATTACGCGAGCAAACAATGTGCGGGTATTAAAAACGAGAGCTCTCTGCCTGTGACGCACGAGACAGAGATTCGCGATGTGGCCGGCCACAGGAAAAATTTAATGAGATCGAATTTACAATTTAAACGAACGACGCCGGCGTCGGGATCTAAAAATAGAAAAGTGATATTATTTGACGATTTTAGGGGAAGATACATGTAAACACGCGAGTTTACTCTATCTTATATTGAAAAATTATTATTTTTTCGAGACGGCGGCGCGCGCGATCCGTTGGATCGTAGCCGCGATGGCGAGAAATTTCGCGATCGCGCGAATGGGGTCCTGTCTGGGGTCGTTCGCAACCTCATCGTATGCTGAGATCTCGTGGAAAACTAGAAGCTGGGCGGACCAGTCCTTGCCGGAGAGAGAGACTGCGGGGTCGGCATGTGAAGGCTTCGCCGCCTGGAGTCTGGGATCGACTCGCGCTGCGATCTGCGGTGTCCACGGAGCCTGAGGGGCCCGCGCGGGGAGATTGGTTGCATGAAGATGCGGAGTTACATCACGGCCAGTTATCTCTACCTTTTATGATATAGAGTTCTTCAAAGAAGACGAATAAATACATTTCTGTAGGTGGCGTGTTGGTGAAGACTGCCAACGGAATTTGTCACAGACGATCGTAATTTTTGATGTGAAACATATATAGGCGCGGGTAAACCTCATTGTTGGCGTGGCGAGTGTGTGAGACGTGGCGATGCGATGCCATGCGCAAGCGACTGAGCGCAATCTCTCCTGCCGCATTAAGCTAGCATAGCTATAGTGTAATTTGAGGATTCGTGAATTTGAGACTCGTTGGATTCGAACAGTTTTGATGATTGACATCTGCCAGGCGTCCCGTGACGGCTCAATTGTTTTACTAAACTGTATCGTATTTTCCATTATTTTTTATGCCAAAAGAAATTATAGAAGTTGATGGCCCATCTGATAGTAAATGATTACTGTTGTTTATGGACAACGGCAACATAAGAGACATCGCTGTTGTTTTGATGACCTTGAATAATGTTTTTATAAACCCTTTTTGTAGAGTCCTATGTCATAACTTTGGGGAAAATCATAACCATCGCGTAGGGACTGTGTAATCCGTTACGATGTTTTTCTGACCAAAAGCACAGATTCATTGTAAAATTTGAAATCACGTCGGATGACGCAATACCAGAACGTTATCTCTGGGTCATCACGGTCTTAAATCGTAAGGAAATAGGAATATCACGATTGTTAATGCATGCAGATAACCAAACCCTACAGACTAGAATACGAAAGCGAAAGCATTGCTGTTTATAGTTAAGTAATAAGTACGTCATGTTATAATCTGTACTATTAATACAATTTTTTTTTTCTCGAACTGACTACGCTATTGGCCTTAATTTTTTTGGCCTTTACAGCTTCACCGGACTACAATTAATACAAAATAAGAAGTAAATGTTTATTTATCTGTAGGTCTTTTTTTAATTCTAGCAACCAATCTTGTAGTATATTATTATTGCCATTGTCAAGTAGGTAATCATATTACAAGTGTCTTGGGATAATTTTAGTGTTCTAACAAGATGGTTGTACGCTTGTTAGAACTTTCCACGGAGTTTTTCTGGCAAGTCAGTATCCACGCTCGGTGGCATTATTTCTCATTCACTTCACTTGTACAAATAACCAAACTATATTACGTAAAACACCACCAGTATTACAAATTATAGTCAAATAACATAACATTATGAATAAAAATAAGAAAATAAAAAGAAAAAAATATCTAGAAAGAGGACGTCATCCTAAAAAATAATTTACTCATAATAATATAGATTTTTCCTGAGTCACATAGAATATATTTGATTGTTATTAAGTTTTGATTAAAGCAAACAAAGTCGTAGGCAATTGTTAGTAATCTATACTAATATTATAAAGAGGTAAATTTTGTAAGTTTGTGACGTTGTAGGGGGTAATCTCAGGAACTACTGAAGTACTACTACTACTATTACTCGAAGTCGCGGGTAGAGGCGACTTCTATAATATTCTCAGTGAGAGGTACAAACTAATCATATAGCTGTAATCCTTATTCTTTACATTTTTGTATGTTATATAATCAAAGTTATCAATACTGCAATTGGGTTGTAGCTTAATTAAATTTTTAAATAGATTACGCACGGGCAGCTAGACTTTGATTCCAAACAATAAGATAAACACAAGTTTCTATATACCCTATTTTATTTCTTCAACACGTAAACTTATACACACAATACAATCACATGAATCGCATAAAATCTAAACTGTTAAAGTAGGCGTAACCTATAATTTCATAATTAAAAAATAATCTTACCAATTTTAAATGCGTTCTTAGGTAATCATAGTGATTATAACAATAATCTGTGTGTCATATATTTGTCATTCTTTTCACCTCTATTTTTTATACCAACGGAGACAAACGTACAGGAGAGTCACCTGATGTTAAGTGACCACTGCAGTACCGCGTAGACACTAGCAACACCATGGGAGTCGCAAGCGTGTTGCCAGCCTGTGTATGGAAGGGGAGGGGGGAGGGAGGGACATATTAGTATAGGGAAGGGATGTGAGCCTCCGGCGCTCTCACTGACCGAACGAAACACGACAATGCAAGCACTGTTACTTCACGTGGGTGTTAGTACACCGGCGAGCCAACCCATTCATGCTGAAACCAGTAATAGCTTCAGCGTAGCTCTACCACCTATATTATTACTGTTTCGAATTTACATGACTCATATATCAATGTAATTATACATTAAAATTACTTTTTAACATTATTGTACTATTAAAATATGTGTAATGAATATACGTATTTTATTACATGTTGATTTTACAAAAAAAATTATAAGACTATGCTTGCTACGTTACTTTGGTCAGATATAATCTATTGTTTTTCTGAAACACAAATGACCAATAATAATATATTTGACATTGATTAAGTTTTCGTAAATAATGAAAACGTTAAAAAAAATATAATAATTTAAAATGAGATTTGCATATTCTGATTGGAATGTGTTATGACGTGATTTATTAAGATGCAGGTAAATGCAGATGATTAAAAAAATGGATAATTTTCGTCGTTTTCATAATATTTGTCATAAAATTATCCAATCATTTGGAATACGTTACCTATATTTTTTTCTTTTTCATTAAACTACTATAAAAATGTTTAGAGAACCTAATTATTACCACATACATTGATCACATCACAAAATTACATTATATAAAAGAGATATTATCTAAAATTCTTCCTACTTGACTTTTAAAATACAAATTCGAACATATAATACGAAATTTGCTGAGATGCCAATAAGACAATCTTTTAATTTTTTATTTAAGGGACCGTTCAAGTTTTACGTAAACAGAATTTTTGTAATCTCTGAGTGTGTCTCCCCATGTTCAGCAAAAGTAAGCAATGCTCTTACTTATTGCGCGTGCGCATCGTAATAACTTCAGGGTGTTTGTTTTTCGTGACGGTGCGCGTGCAAATCGTAATAACTTCAGGGTGTTTGTTTTTCGTGACGGTGTGCGCGCGGATAGTAATAACTTCAGGGTGTCTGTTTTCGTGACAGTGTGCGCACGGACCGTAATAAATTCAGGGTGTCGGTTTTTCGTGACGGTATGCGCGCGGATGGTAATAACTTCAGGATGTCGGTTTTTCGTGACGGTATGCGAGCGCATCGTAAAATTTACTCTTATCATTTTTCCCTGACGCGCCAAAACAAGTACAACTTCAATAGGCAAATCAAGGACCCCCAACCTTCCATTAGTGCTTACGTAATACTTGAATGGCCCCTCATAGGAATTGATCCCCTTAGCGCAGTGTTTCCCAAAGTCGGGCCCAAGCCCCACAGGGGGGCAATTTGATATTTGAGGGGGAAATTTAGAAATGGACTCGACACGACTTTAACCTTTCGTTTTGGGTTATTTAAATGCAATGCTAGATATCGGTGACAAATCTAACAAAAAAATGCAAATTCTTAAAAAAATACCGTAAATAATTATTAGGTATAATTTCGTTTGACCTTACCAAAATATCAACTAGGTAATTAGAGTCGTCAAGTAAGTTTTACATTATATGTCTTGAAATTTTACTTACGATGTTTTGATAACAAGTTCATAGTGATTTATTCTTAAAACTTATCATTTATATTTCCTAAGGAAACAAAACAATTTTAAAAGATTTCTAAAGGTTAAAAATTATGTATGGGGCATGCAAATGTTAGAAATATTAAGGTGGTGCAGGGCCTAAAAAAGGTTGGGAAACACTGCCTTGGCGAGAATGATTGACTAAAGTAAACCAGTTTATTATTTTATTAAATCGAGCACCTGATTCTGACGGAGTATTAGTTTTTACCTACTTATTTATGGTATTACTTGGACTAAACGATAACGTGTACCTAACACCTTGTATAGAATTAGATACATATACAATTCAGCTACATTATAATGAGAAATCAATAAATTGATGACTTATATTTTATTATTCATCACTTGCACAGTCCTCATGCCGTCACTTAATGAGCACTCTTCGGACGTCGATGGATCTGTAGGATTTTCAATTGTAGCTTTGCTCAAAATCTCATAATGCGCTGCCTCTTCCTTCGGAGGACTCGTCTCGTCTATACTATATCTGAAAAAAAAAAAAGTCAAAAATAATTCTTTTACATAAATATTACGTCATTGTGCGACCATCACTCAAAAAGTACGACATTATTTTCGAACTTTCTTTTTTGTTTTACTTCTTAGACTCTCGATCCTTATCTAAAAATATCGTGGAAGCTTCATTTAATGTAAAGTTATTACAATATTATAGGAAACGATAACGTTTATAAATACTATCGTGTTATTACAAAAAAAAATGTTGAACACGACTGAAATAAAACTTCTTTAGCTCCATCTATATGGATATATGTATAATATATACATGTATATGCGTACATTAATTTCCTAGAAATATTTAAATTCATTATGGATTCATTGATAATACGAAACGTACCTATGTATGTAGGTGGTAGAGCCACGCGAAGCTATTACTACTGGCTTCAGCATGTGTGACCCATGAGTGGGTCGCCTCGCCCAGCGTAGTACCAACCCACCCACAGAATCACTGACATAAGTAACAATGCTTGCATTGTTGCGTTTCGTTCGGTCAGCGAGAGCACCGAAGGCCCACCTCCTTTCTCCTTCCCCTATTTCCCATTTCCCTCTCCCCATACCACACACAGGCTGGCAACGCACTTGTGACACCCCTGGTCTCGCTAGTGGTGGTGATCACTTAACATCAGGTGGCCCAATTGTTCCTTTGCCTCCTATGATGTTAAAAAAAACATAGCTCTCTCTCTCTTTCTATCCTCACTAAATTATACCTCTCTCTCAACTTCCGTTCGCCTCGCCCGACCACACGTTTTCGTAACACTCTGGTCACGCATTCACCAGCTTACTCTGCAAGTCAAGTGTGCGTAGAGAAGTTTTATTTAAAAAATACTTGTGCAGTCGCACGTACATCTAGTAGTGTAAGCAATACAGACCCGCAAGCCTTGAAGAACGCTGCAGCGGAAGGGTTGTGTGTGAGCGCCGTGAGACGCACACAGCGCATGCGTGTCACGTGTGCCAGTTTCTCCAGTACACAGAGCACGCGTTGTCCGAGTCCTCGACGACGACCGCCGGCTTCTACTTGCACTTCGTAACTGGTGCAATCAAACAAATCCATTAATCGAATGCTAATCTAATGCTCATCTTAACAATATAATCTTCTAATTGGTGTTTATTGCTTAAACTAATAAATAATCTATACTAATATTATAAAGAGGTAAAGTTTGTGAGTTTGTGACGTTATAGTGGGTGATCTCAGTAACTACTGGTCCGATTTGAAAAACTCTTGCAGTGTTATAAAGCTCATTTATCGAGGAAATATATAGATACATCATCACGCTAAGACCAATGGGAGCGGAGCACCAATGAATAATGTTTCAATATCGGGGTCTTTTTCCTTTTGAGAGCTTCCGCTGCGTGTTAGTTGGCCCAAAATAACTATTCCACGCGAACGAAGTCGCAGGCATAGGTTAGTCTTTAATAACAACGTATGCATCACTGTATTCGGTCAGTTTATTACAAAAATGTTGGCCAATCTTTGTTATATTAGATTTTTAAAATAACTTTGCTAAGAGTAGTCATCATTTTTACGTTAAATAATAACAAAAAAAAAAAAACAATGCAACAGGATGACAAAAAATTGAACTAATTATTTTCCTTGGAAATCTATTTAGACTACAATTTTATACTAAGTTGCAACCATATATACTTTTTCATATATGCCCACATTAAGAAATGGTCTTTTGTGATCCATTTCAACTAAAAGACATGTAAGAGTAATGCTAAACAATATTTTTTGAGGTGATTGGAACTGAGACATTTAGAAATAGATTATTTTGATAAATTTCATATAAAAAGAGTTCTGCGTGACACAGGGAGTTGCAAAAGTCAAGAGAAGACTAGATAGTCTTCTTTCTATCCTAAATAGACAAGAGAAGAGAGGTAGAATAATTAAAGAAAATTTTATGTAGTGCACGAGCGGAGGTGACTAGCGAGTAGGGCACGGGTTAAGGGTCCGTTCCGTTATCTAGCACGCGGCGTGAGGCGTTATCAGTAATTAATTGTAGGTTGTGCATCGGCGAAATCCTGCATTGCACAAACGGTTTCGAGCAGCTGCGACATGCGGCTGTTGTGGGTGGTAATTTGGTGCGCGGTAGAGGTGCATACTGCCCGTATCCTCGCCGTTCTTCCTACCAACACTAAAAGTCACTATGCTATGTACGGCCGGCTTATTGAAGCTCTTGCCGCCAAGCAACACCACCTCACCGTCATTTCGCATTTCCCAATGGTAAGTTTATAATTAAAAACACATAACCGAAAGACAATTGAGGACTGATTTAGGATTACTATATTTGTCCGTGTAACAAAGTAGGTAAATGAATTAAATGATAATTGTTTAGGGTGAGCAGTCTTTCAAAGTTATATAATTTTATTAACACAGAATAAAATTATTTAGTTTGATTAAAATAGAATAGCAAACTTTTTTTCGACTTGTTTAAGATTAATTACGGAGTTCGATTGTTTTAATGGGACCAATCTTTGGACGTTATATCTATACTAAGAATTGACCGTTCACTTTGCTGGTTAGTGATAAAAAATCCTGTTTTTTTTTTTTTTCATGACTAATTGATTGTTATACCAAATTCCACTGAAAAACGTTCACACGTTTGCGTGTGCAAACATTGTAGCATGAGTCTAAGGTAAATGAATAGTTCGTGTATTAATTTGAAATAAATTTAATCGTAACTAGATATATATATTAGACGTAGTCGTTTGAAATCCCCTAATACGTACTGGGGATTGAACCTTCACAATAACGTAGCGGATATTAATTATTTTGTCCATATATTAAAAACTTGTGTTTCTTAAAATATGCATTTATTTACAGAAAAATCCACCACGGAATATAGAACAAATAAGCTTGGCTGGAACCATACCAGAAATTATTAACAATTTGACTACACCAGAGCAATCTATTAAACCTGATTTCATCCAAAACTTACAACAGATTATGAGGGAGTGCCTACATGCATGTGAAACTGTTGCAAAACTACCAAATATAAAAGCTTTACTTAATTCAACATTAACATTTGATTTAGTAATTGTGGAAGTGTTCGGAAGTGATTGTTTCCTGCCTCTAGGCCGAAGATTCAAGGCACCGGTAATTGGTTTCCTATCGAGTGTACCCTTACCCTGGATTAATGAGCAAATCGGTAACCCGGAAGCGACTTCCTACGTACCGTCATACATGATGGGTTACGGTCAACGAATGACTCTTTGGGAAAGATTTGCAAACACAATAGCTGTCGTTGTAGCAAAAATTTTATATATTTATCAATCACAAATACCTTCACAGGTTAGTTTGATTACAGTATTTATAAATTTCTTTATATTTTCACTTTATACACTGTTTCTATTTTTTACATGTTTGTCATATTAACAGGCTGTAGTTGATCGTTTATTTGGACCTGGAATGAGGTTGGATGTTCTTGCAAAAGAATACAGTTTGATTTTATCAAACAGCCATTTCAGTATAAATGAAGTGCGACCGTTGGTTCCGATTCTTGTTGAAGTAGGAGGACTGCATTTAGATGACAGGAAAATATTATCTAGGGTAAGTTTTTTTATATCATAGGAGTTAAACGAACAACAGGTGGGTTACTTGATGTTAAGTGATCACCACCGTCTTTAGACACCAGCAAAACCAGAGGAGTCGCAAGTTTTTTTTTCTCGAACTGACTACGCTATTGACCTACCAAGGTCTTAACAGCTTCACCGGACTACTAAGGCGAGCGCTTAAGGTACTCAGTCTATTTTATTTTGGCAACCAGCTCAAGGGTGCACAGCACACCTCGGCTTGGCTGTTGCCTGTTGCATGCAAAATCGCGACCTATCTTAGCTAACCTAGCTAACTATTCATATATGTATGAGTTGTTGAAACGTATATGTGTACCAAGCATATATTCCATATATTTACTATCGGAAAATTGGGATTTTTTCAGTTCGATAAGAGAAAAAAAAAGTAAACCCTTTCACTTTCATGTGTAAGCGTGTAGCGTGCGCATGTGTGGGGGTGATCGTGTAGTGTTGTAGCAGTGATGTATATTTTGTTCAAGGATCGAATCTAGGCGAGTCGCAAGTGCGTTAAATAGACCTATAGAAGTAGTTTTTTCCGATTTCGCAGAAAGAGGGTTATGTATTTTAAATATGTGTGTGTGTATTTTGTTTAATACGCTTTCGTACATAGTCATGTCACTAGTTCGTGTTAACTGTATATTCGTGATAACATTTTATATGTGACATCTTTATGGAAAGGAAATAGTCACAACAAGGATAGTAAAAATAATAAAGTACCATATTCCATTTGCACGAATACTCAGTTCATCAATAAGTGGGCAATTGACCCACATTTCACATACAGAAACGGCGAATCCGACTATCGCCCAAGCCAGGACCTAAGACCCTACTGACACAGATATCAAGCATATAATGAATTAGACTGTTACTGTGGAATAGTACTTATATAGTACTTATTGTTATTTACTATAGGCAAAATAAAACTTCACACTATAATAACGTAATTTATATGAATAAAAATCAATTACGGAATGTATGTAACGTCAGACTTCAGAACGGTTGCACCTATTTCGGCTAATTCTTTGTGAAGTTATACTTCTTTTGGCGCGTTAGGGAAAAATGATGAGAGTAAATTTTTCACGATGCGCGCGCACACCGTCTTTTTATTGTGAGTGGACAAAACTTGATGAAGATTGAGTCAAGAATGAAAAAAAGTTCTTAAAAAATTGTATGGAAAAATAAAAAGATTTGTTTATTAATCTTCAGACAAAAAAGTGAATGAGAGAGGAAGTCAGAGGAGAGTATGAAAAAGTCTTAAAAAATACTGAAAGATTTAACAGATTTATGATCAACTGTTGAATTTGCATTATATGTTTTTTTAATATATATCATAGGAGGCAAACGAACAGGTGGGTCGCCTAATGTTAAGTGATCACTACCATCCATAGACACCAAAAACATCAGAAGAGTCGCAAGTACGTTGCCAGCCTTGTGTTGTTGGGAAAAGGGGGGAGGGAAGAGAGGGAAGGAAGGGAGAAGGGGATAGGTGGGCCTCTAGCGCTGTCATTGACCAAACGAAACGCAACAATGCAAGCACTGTCTCTTCACATGGGTTTTCTGTGGGTCGGGTGGTTCTACCACGGACGAACTGATCCATTCCTGCTGAAACAAGTTATAGCTTCAGCGTGGCTCTAACACCTACTAAATTATCTCATTCACGATCTTATCACATGATCGTGCACTAGAGGAAAGATTTCATATAATTTTCTTTCTTCATACACCCATGCAAATCCGGGACGGGCAGCTAGTTGTTAATAAAGTCATTAACTTTCAATAACCCATAAATTACAATTGAATGGTTAGTAAATTGCATCCTACATTTTTTATATTGTTTAAATATATATTTCATTCATAAGGACATGAGGAATCTATTAGACGCGTCAACCGAAGGAGTTATTTATTGGAGCTTTGGATCAATGTCAAAAATAGAAACAATTCCCAGCGATAGATTGTCTCAAATTTTCGAAGTAATTTCTGAATTACCACAAACCGTATTCGTGAAATTAGACCGAAGTATGTTGCCGAGGAACCTTACAGTACCTGATAATGTGTATACTATGAATTGGATACCACAATACGCTACCTTGTGTAAGTAAATTTGCTTTAAATGCGATCAAATATTATATGCTTCTTAATGTATATATATACATATATATATATCTCTCATAATAACTGTACATATACGGTATTATTACAAAAAGCTTAAATACGTATGAAATACTTGCTTTAAAAAGGTTTCGTACTAAATGCACCGCGTTCGCCCGAGGCATGTTCGCGTTATCCTTTTTTCGCAAGTCTAACCTAACCTAACCAAAGCGAGACAAAAGAGCAAGATGGCGAACATTCTGCGAGCGCGGTGCATTTAAAACGTAACCTTTTGAAAGCAAATATTCAATACGTATTTAACTTTTTTCTAATAACACCGATATTGTCTTTATTATGTACAATTTGTAACTCAAATTATGTAATCTGTCAATATAATCTGTTTAAAGTATTTGAACTGTACCTTGTGTTGGTGTATAATTAGGTCATTTGTACATATATCTGCGTCTAATACGAATTCATAAAAATTTGATTTGATACCGTTGTGTACTAATCAATATAAGTTATATGTACAATGACTTGTATGCAATAGGTATTGTTTTCTTCATCATTTTATTTACTTGACTATATAAATTTCTGACTACGTTTTAATGTTATGTAAAAGGTTTCTGACTCATTTCGATGTAGATTTATGAAAAAGAATGAAATCAATATAATAGATAATAGCACACGAATATCGCACCAGTGACAATATAGGTAGCTGATACCCACGACTTAGTTGCCTTGTTTATTTATTATCTTAATATATTTTATGTACAGAGGAAAAGACATAAGCACCACACCGCTTGCCCCACTCCTCCACAGCAAGAAAACATAAATCAGTAAACGTGTACTTTTTGAAAAACTTTAATATTTTTGTATTAAATGAAGATACAGTTTTTTTAGATATCGACCAAGTTTCTAACAAGTAAAATAAAAAAAAAAGACCTAAAGTATCGAGTACTTTTTGAGTGATTTTATTTACTTGGGTAATACAAACCGTTCGATATTTTCATAGCGTTATTAAAGAAATTTAGCGGGGCTGGTGGACGTTATTCGGTCCCAATAATTTAAAAAAAATTGAGCCGTCACGGGACGCCTGGCAGATGTGAAGCTTCGAAGTTGTTCGAATCGAACGAATCTCAAATTCTCAAATTACACTATAGGTATGCGAGCTCAGTGCGGCAAAAAAGATTACGCCCAGTCGCTTGCGCATACCCTCGTCACGACGTCGCCACGCCAATAATCAGGTTTACCCGCGCCAATAGATGTTTCACATCAAAACCTTGACAAATAATTCAGCTAAACCTTTCTCATGAACCACTTTATCTACTAGTGAAAATCGCATGAAAAACCGTTCAGTAGTTTTTGAATTTATCGTAAACAGATAGACAGAAAAACGTGGCAGAGGACTGTTTTATACTAATATATATTTAATGATACATTAGTAATTTCCTTACTACTGTTTTATTTACAGGTCATAATAATGTGAAACTGTTTATATCACATGGTGGTCTACTTGGAACTCAAGAAGCGGTGGCGTGCGGAGTACCGATGTTAATGGTGCCCCTTTACGCTGACCAGGCGTTGAACGCGCGAGCAATGCATGATCGTGGCGTCGCGCAGATAATAAGATTAAACGATGCAGACAAAAGTACGTGGAGAACAACACTGCACGAGTTACTTGGGAACGAAAAGTTCGTATGAATTGTGTAGTTTTCTTTTTTAGCAACCACTCTTCTTGTAGTTTATTACTGCCATTGTCGAGTTCGTAATGATATTACAAGTTTCTTGCCATCATTTCAATGAACTAACGAGACGGTGGCCGTCTTGTTAAAACTTTCCAACTTTTGTAGGTGGCAGAGCCACGCTGAATCGATGATTGATTTCAGCATGAATAGTTCGGCTCGCTCGGGGTAGTACCATCCTCTCACAGAAAACCGACGTGAAGTAACAGTGCTTGCATTGTTGCATTTCGTTCGGTATAATGGTTCGTATATAAAATGAATTTTATATCCTAAAATTATACATTCGATTAATTTTAGAATTAACTGTATGTTGCCGTTGACAATAATTCATTTATATGAAACTTCAAAATGACCTTCATAGCGTGCCACTACTATAATTTTTTATAATATATTTTATAATATAATTCAACTTGTATTTTCACTGATGTTCTAATACAGTCAGTGTGAAGTACTGTGACTTTTATTTATTTATATTTTATTAGTGACTAGCTGACCCGTGCAACTTCGTCTGCACCAAATTGGTTATCACTGGTTTCCATTGTATTTTTAAACGCGAAAAATTGAATAAAACTGATATCCGATTGCAGCCACAACTACCGTTTCCAATTGTGAATCCAAACTATCCACCGATTCACTGAAACATATACCCAGATTACATGTAATTTTTTTTTTAATAAGCCTAGTACCCGTTCGTAGCACCATCAAACACTCCATTGTTTGTAGTCCGGTGAAGCTGTTAAGACCTTGCTCGGTCAACAGCGTAGTCATTTCGAAGAAAAAAAACATCTACCAGGATCAATTAAGATGAAAACTAACCTACATAAAACTAAATAAACATCTCTACCACTTACTTTATCATAACTATTCTCAACTTGTATTAAAACCTTTTTATACTCCATTGTATTAAAGAAAAATATATGAACACCGTATCGAAGCGTCAAACATCGCGCTGAAGCGTCGTCAACTGTCACTTGCTTGAAACTATTGTCTAAGAGTTATAAACTGTTTCGAAAACGTATTTTAAATATATTTCCAATATATTTTTATAAATAATCTCTGTACCACTCACAACATAGTACCTATCATCTTTTGGTAATTTATCCATGTTGATATGTTTCTATTATAGATTATTCTAAATTGTTACACTAAATATTTGGCATTAAATTTATATCGTGTATTTATCACACTTGATATTGGTAAAAATACCTACATAGGCAGAGGCCATACCGGAAAGAATCAATCAAGCTAGTTTTATATATTATATTCACCCGAACAACGGGCTACTTGGCTGCCGGTAAGAGTTGCGTTTATTTGTGTATATCGAACCTTTACAGACAAAAATATTGATTTTAAAAATTTAGGATGTATTTTTTCACTAACTTTGAAACGTTATTAAAATGGAATTATTATTGAAAGACATTTATGGTATTGACAATAATGAGCTTGATGCTATTTTTTGGAAATAAAAATAAAAGTAATCTTAACCCATGCTAGAATAGCAGTAATTTTATTACTATTATATTTAGATATAAATAAGTACAAATTTCATCTTTCACACAAATTCAGTTATTAACTCAATATTTAGACCGATTTATTGCTATAAAAATAATATGTGTATAGAATATAGGTATAGTTTAGTGCAGTACTACTGGGTGCACGATAAAGATAGCGATAATTGTGGCAGCGTATGTTATCGACGCATTTTTTTTTTTCGAAATGTATACGCTGTTGACCTGGAAAGGTCTTTACAGCTTCATCGAACTATTGAGGCGAGCGCTGAAAGCACTCAACGGACTTGAGATGTTTGAGCGACCAACCCAAGTGTGCACGGCACACCTCGGCTTGGGCTGTTGCCTGTTTTGGGCAAAAATTGCGTCCTATCTGAGCTAACTTAAGCTAATCTATTTAGATATACGTATATAAGTTATTGAAACATGCATGTGTACCGGGCATGTGTACCTCAACAACTCCTGTATGTATTTTCTATCGGAAAAATTTCTCTTAACTATATAAGATAGGATAGAATGGAGAAAAATAAGGGTAGAACTCTTTGTCGTCTATTTCTCTGAAAAAGAAAAACAGCGTGTAAGCGTGTAGGCGTGCACGTGTGTATAGGTGATGTGTCTGATGTTGTAGCATTGATGTAAAGTTTTGTGGCACTGTATCGCGTGAGCAGAGTACTCAAGGGCTCCCCGCCGAGGGAACGGACTTAGGTTTGAGCCGTTGCCGAGCGGGGCCTAATCTGGTGTGCGGGAGCGAAATTTATCCCCAGACCATGGCGGCGTGATCTGTGGTTATGCGGGCGTGGGCGTGAACACGCTTTGTTTGAAGAGATAGGCTGGTACTGATCTTTCGGTGACGCGATTGAATCAGGAGGGTCGGTAAAATGTATCGCGGTCGTCTTCTATACTGCGCAGCGTTGGGTACGGGTTCATAGTTCGCTGCGGAAACCACTAAAGGGCTGGGACATCGAAATAACTACGTGTGAGTGATTTTTTATATATGAGGTCCCCGTGGAGATCCTTATTCCGGACGTATCATGGGGCACCGGTGATTTTACGTAGGGCTCGGTTCTGGAGAACCAGCAACTTTTGAATACGATTTTGCGCATGTGCAAAGACCGAACAACCGTACGTCATAATCGGACGGATGCAAGTTTTATATGAAGTGAGTTTATGTCTGGGGGACATTTTACTCTTATGACAAAGCAAACGATAGAGACGACCCAAGACCATAACGGCTTTGTTTCGCACTCTATATGTGTGTGAATCGAAATTTAAGTGTTTATCTAAAGTGACGCCGAGATATTTCACCTCGCCGGCCCAAGGTATTTCGGTTTCGTATAGCCTCATAATCGACGCATATATTTAAGATGGCGTCAATCCCGAGTCATACATTTACGTTTATCGTTGTTTCATTGTATATGGTGAAATCTTAATATCAATAATGTTTAAAAAATGAAATTTGTTCTTTGCTAAAAAAATAATTGGTTTGAAATTTATCATTTTTATTTATTAAATATATCAGCGGGTATATATATGATTGTTTATAGAAAAATGTGTCTGACTGTGATAAATTCATGCTTTTAATCGTGTTTAAAAGTTACTGAAAAAAAATGTTCCTAAAGTATTCACAAATCAAAATTAATTAAATCAAAATGCGCATTAAAAATACAACAATAACCGGCTACCAAGTGTCCTTTCGGGCTAATACCAACCTCTCACAGAAAACCGACGTGAAATAACAGTGCTTGCATCGTAGTGTTTCGTTTGGTCAGTAAGAGCGCCGGAGGCTCACCTCTCTTCTCCTTTTCTCCTTAGCCTTCCCTTACCCTCCTCCAATATACAGGTTGGCAACGCATTTACGACACCCCGGTGTTGCTAGTGTGTATAGAGGGTGGTGGTCACTTAACATCACGTGACCCACCTGTTCGTTTGCCTCCTATGATACAAAAAAATATATATTGATATATTAAAGAACCAGGTATTCTTAAATTCATGTTCTTTCAACGTTGCCGGCTCTTGTACTATGGTGTCGCAAAAAAGTCTAGTTACGTTAACTAAAAATTTTTGTTTTTCGTTATCCTGGAGAACCCCTTGCGTTTTATGGGACAAAAAGTATCCTGGATGTAGCCTTGTAATATGAGTTATTACTGTGTTAAGTTTTGTTAAAATTGGTTCAGTACTTTCAGAGTAATACGGGTCTAGATTCTAGACTTTAATCCTTTATCCTGGAGAACCCTTTGCGTTTTATGGGACAAAATGTATATTTGATGTAATCTCGTAGTATTAGTTATCACTATGTCAAGTTTCGTCAAGATTGGTTCAGTAGTTTCAGAGTGATGCGTGATCATAGGGACAGACAGACAGACAGACAGACAGACAAAAATTGTAAAAAGATTATTTTTGGGTTCTATATCGATAACATAGTCTACCCTGATTAAAATTTTCAAAAAATATTTAATGTACAGATTTCGACTTGTTACAGTTTTATTATAGTATAGATATAACGTGGAACATACTAATGAAGATAAACTAAAAATAATGGTATAACTTTTATTTTAAGAAAACATAGGTGAATTATCAAAATATGTTCTCTCAAACATGGTATCTACTTAACAATAATTAAGTAACATAGAAATAACTACTTCATTCATAATTTCATCTTACAGGTATAAAGAAAATGCTTTAAAATTAAAAGATATATTTCTGGATCGACCTTTACCTCCTTTAGAGATGGGTGTTTATTGGATTGAATATGTCCTAAGGCATAAAGGTGCACAGCACTTGCGGTCACCAGCTATCGAGTTATCCACACCTCAGTATCTACTATTAGATGTAATAACACTCAGTATAATTATAACATTAATGACAATTTTTATATTGCACAAACTATTTCGATATTTATGTACGAGATGCATCAAATGGTGGCCGAGAGAAACGCTTATATATGAAAAAAGACTGTTCAAAAGAAACATACGCTTTCTTCTATGTTTATTATGGAAATGCAAATTTAAAAGTAATTGACGTATATCTGTATCTAGAAATAAAATAAATTATTGTATTCTAATAAGTCATCTGTAAATATTGTTAAGTAAGATATTTATGAAATAAAGATATTTTTTCTCATAATGATAATGGGTTTAAAGTACATAACTATTGTAGACAAAATGTTGATGACCCCTCAACACGTTTTACATCACTGCAACAACATTACACATATCACCCCCACACACCCGCACGCACACATGCTTACACATGAAAGTGTGTATCATAACCCTAAGCAATTGGTATAAAGGTATATTTTTTTATGTCTGGTCGGCTTTAAACAAAGCTATTGGAACACTCAAGCGATTCTACAAATGGGCTAGAACAGGGATTCCCAAACATCAGGGTTCCGTCAAATTTATATTTATACAAAAAACAAATACAGATGACATCAAACAAGATTAAGGCGAAATTTTATGACAATATTCAACCTACCGTCCCTACTAAACCCTGGTTTACCTTGTTTCGGAAAATAAACAAGAGTACGATATCGGTCATCTGTAGTATTCGTTTGAACCATGCCTGCACGCCTAACACTCGCTGTGTGAATGTGGTTTGGATAAAGGAAACCTGGACCATTTTTTTTTTAATTGTCCAATTCGGCGTGTGTCGTTCTATGACACACTCCCCCAGGAGATATCCTGTCCCACCCATATGCAATTTCTCCTCTCCCCCTCCTTTACTCCTTTTATTACCCTTATGTGCAAGTATATTAACATGTATAAAATTAAGTTGTAACTAACTGTATTATAGTTTTCTGCACTATATAGATCTATATTTATTTATATTAGGCATAAATTTACTAACTTAGTTGTTTAGGAATTTATTAATCCCGACGGTGTATTGTCCTTTTGTTATATGTTAAACATAAATGGAAATCAACTTTGAATCTTTTGTTGTTGAACTTAGCATTGAACTTGTTCTTAATGTTCAGGACACTGGCAGAGTTGTGGATTTTTCCACAGAGGCCAAGGACTTAGTAAAAAAAAGAAAACAAATACAGGTCAAGATTGGATGCTACCCCAGATATATGTATACAATTGTCAGATATAATACTAAACTATAAAACAATTACTTATAAAACAGTAAAACAGTTTCATTCTTCACATTAAAACTGTAAGTTAAGAATAATGTGTTTCAATTGTATTATACATTTCTTTACAACATGGAATTTCAGTGTTGATATGTAATCATTTGATATTGAGCTCCACAAAATAAAAGGTATTTAGTTCCGTTATCTTTAAAGTTTAGAAACCCCTGAACATTATCAAGGCCTCAAACTAATATTTATAATGCTCACAGACAGAAAATTTAAGAAAACAGATAGTAATTTAAAAAGCAATTTCGATTCTCTAGTGGTAATGGTAATACATACTAAGTACAACAATAGGATATCTTCATTTCAACTACTGAAAGTATTATGATCAAGAGTTACACTTAAGCTTAGAAAATTTAAAAAAAATTTAAATAGCCCATAAGCTATCATAAAACAATGATTACCCTATTTTAATGTAAGTCTAAACACAACAAAATCTATATGAATAAAATAATGCAGGTTTGCTGTTATGCCTACAGTACTCAAAAAGTACCGGATAGATAGACTGTTTTACTTCTAAGGCACTTAGTTCTTATCTAAAAAAATATCAAGATATCTTCATGTATACATACAATAAGAAATCTAAAGTGTCAAAACATATCAGATTTTTGTAGATCAAAATTATTGCAGGTGTCTAGCTATAACTAATGAAATACATTTCAGTCAGTTTTAGAAATGTCAGTCTGTCTGTTTGTTTGGACACGCATCACTGCTAAAGTACTGCTTACTGCGTTCATGATAAAACCTTTTAATCTTTTTCGATTTTTTTAAAAATATTATCAAGTCAGGACAACGACTACCGGGACCGCTAGTCGAATATAAAGTTATCGCAAGAGGTTATTTTCTGAATAACAGTCAAAATGCTAACTGATTCCTGTGATTTTGTAGTGATAAAATTCAAATCTTCTTTAAGAGTGTTTGTATGAACATATGCAGTGCTTAATTTGGAATGAAATGGCCATATATTAAATCTTATTCTCACGTTTTTTTGAATAATTGACAAGTCGGAATAACAATAAAATAACATACCAATAGAGTACAGGTTCACCAAAATCCAAGTCAAATCGAAAATGTGAGAAAGCTAGGAGTGTGCCATTTTTTTCTTTGGCAATAAGGTACCATGCTGATTCATCTGTCATCTCCTCCACCTTTCGTTCACGATTCCATCCCCATGCACATGTCTCATATCTGGAGAACAAAATGTTATTTTTAACCTTTCATAAAATATACTTGCTATTTTATATATAATCAGTCATATAAAATTAAACTTCTAATTTTAATCACATCTTTTAGTGAATTTAAACCAATTAATATTGATAAATGAAACAAAGAATCACTGTGTTGAAATATTTAGAGTGATTCATTCCCTTTTTTTAAATTTATTTAGTTTAGCTGCATTTGAATAGACTTATAGGCCATTGGCAAATTAAAATCTGTTGTGTGTATTCTGAAGGTGGTAGAGCCACTCTGAAACTATTACTGGTTTCAGGATGAAAGGGTCGACTTGTCTGGGATAGTACCGCCCGACACACAGTTGCAACACACTTGCAACTACTCTGGTGTTGCAAGTGTCTATGGACGGTGTTGATCACTTAACATTAGGTAACCCACCTGTTTATTTGCCACCAGATATAAAAAAGTATAACTTCTCAACTATGTTCTCACAAGAGTTTTTATTTGATAATTCTGGCACACAAACATTTCTTTAGCACTCACAGTTTACCAAATAATGCTCACTCACAAAATAATCTTTTTATATGAAAATTTGTTTAAAAAACTAGGCATAATGGTCTAATGTTGAATTCATACAGTTTATAAGATTTGCAGTTTTTTGTTTTAAACATTTATATATATATGGATTTTAAAACACACAGTCAATAAGAAATTTTGGAAGATATATAAATACATTGTAGTCCTTCCATTAAAATATTAAAAAATAAAATATCAAGATTTCTATCACAAAGATATACTATTAACAATAGTAATTGCTTGTTATACGAAGGTAACATTAAGGATTAATAAAATAAATTGAATAAAACTTTGGTCCTTACAAGATTCTCATATTCCTTTCTGTTAAATCGATGGCCCAT
Organism: Antheraea mylitta; assembly: GCA_014332785.1. Taxonomy (NCBI): domain Eukaryota; kingdom Metazoa; phylum Arthropoda; class Insecta; order Lepidoptera; family Saturniidae; genus Antheraea; species Antheraea mylitta. Next base: position 3,652,395 of record JACEII010000006.1, read on the forward strand.
TGCAAAATATTTTTGTCGAGTTCAGTGACCTTTTGCATGTACATTTCTACTTCTAGGTCGAGATTATTAAACACCATTAGTTCTTTGCATAGTGAAGGTAAATCCTTTAAATTCTTAGCGGACGTTACGAGGGACATTCCATCAGCAATACGACGCTGTTCAAGCTTCCTAGCTTGCCGCTTCTCTTTGTTTTTGTTTACGTTCGTAATTGTCTTTTTCTGAAATATCAAGTTCGTTTGTATACAAAACGTGTTTGTCTCTAATGCATCATTTAATGAAAATCTAACTGAAACTTACACCCATGTTTAAAAAATTAAAATAATATATATGTGTAGTTTTCGCTTTTTATCTGAAATAGTTTATTCCTGGCGGGAACTGGTTGAAAGTCGATAATTTCATGACAATTTTGGAACCAATCGACATTTACAATTAAAAAATCATAGACAAAGGGACTGTCAAAGTTTTTTTTTGACAAGTCGTAATTTCCACAATTGCCATATAAGTATATTAAAAGGATATCGTACTTCGCGCACCACCTTAAGACGGTGCCGCGCGGCGGTGTGCATGGCGCGGTACCTGATAAGTCAGAACGGTTTTTAATCATTCTTTTCAAAACATTTGGTTTATATTGTTAGTGTTGAAAGCCACTGATTCATAATCATTTGCATTCACAGAAATTCCTTTAACGTACGCGCAAAGACTCATACGGGAGGGTAATATACTTAATCGTTCGCAAATATAGTTCTTTGGGACTTTCAAGTTCAAGGTGCAAATACAATTATTTAGCGGAAATTTAGTCTCTTATGTAATGGTTTTTATTTATAATCCTCTGTTGTTTAACTCTATGTTTTGTAATTTTGATAACATTTTATGTAATATGATTAGATTATAATTCACATCTATAACAGACAGGAAAATTTTTAGATGTTTAAAGAATCGCCGTGACAGTTCTATCAAGAGGACCACAATCATGTTGGAACATTGAAGTCACCACAAGACACTTTGTAATATCCTTATTTTTTCAAATTGATTACGCTATGGACTTAGCAAGGTCTTAAAAAGCTTCACCGAACTACTAAGGCGAACGCTTAAGGCACTCAGCCGAACATTGTAACAACATCATGATTAACATTATGGCAATACACTTGATAATAGCAAGGTAATCATTTTATAAAGGGTTATTTGTTGGTATTAGGGTTGTAAAAATGTTTAGTAGTAGCTAAGAATAAGATTATACTATTTGTCGTAGACCATCTACGCTCTTGGTCATGAAACTATAACCTGCGGGCCAGATGTGGTTGTTCTATTATCCATTTTTAATAAACATTATGTGTTATACACCCACTTCAAAGTATAATGCTTCCTACATTGTTGATATAATAATACTCAATAATACCCATAGATACTTCACCTAATAACTTCAGGACACAATTTTTCTAAGATAGATATACTTTATTTTAGTTATGAATCTAATTAGACATTTAATTCCTTATCAAAAAAATTATAGTTAATCAACTGAGCTAGCAAACAAATGACTTCCCAGGTTGTTTTTGGCGTACAAAATGTATAGGGTGATCGTATTTAAGTATTAGCTCAAAAATATGGAAATTTATTGGGGGTGATAACCATCAACTCGTAATCACAGCTCACATTGTTTTACGTTGCCCTTTGCCAATAAAACTACAACGAACATTGACCTAAGCCTTGTAGACGGTTCTGATCGCTCAAAGTACAGGTCTATTGACTCAGAGTATTATTATCTATAGTTATTGCCAGAAATCAGAAAAATTAATAATGCTCATAGCCATGTGTGTGACCTATATAGAATAATGTGATCACTTGGTAGGTTCATTTTTGTGAGTGTTACTCTTGTCAAAATTCACTAATTTTTATTCTTTTATATTAAAAGTAAATATATTAATATAATCTACAAAATATACTGTTAAGTATCTTATATTATGTTAAATTTAATGGCCAGTACTAGAATTTCAACCCAAGATTCTAAGATATATATAGGAAACGTACGTATCTATGAACCGCGAAATTTAAAATCTGCATTGCGTCATCATAAAATCAATACATGTTTCACAGATAAATCCGTACGAAATAGAAGCAACATTTATTTTATTTTTTACTGAAATCCGATTTCATCTTTATAACAATACTTAATAATATACTTTGATATTCTCTTTCAACTATCTTGGCATGCTGCCAATTTAATAAGATCTGTACGGTTTTTTCTGATGAAAATTATTTATTGTAGAACACAAGTGTGTTACGTTTTTAGGAGGTATAGAACGTCTATACAGCGTTATTATAGTAACATTAAAAACATGAAATATGTAAAGCTATCTCAAACTGAAGACTTAATGCCTACATTAGGACTAGGAACATGGCAAGTAAGTATTATACGTAACATACAATATTTATATTTATGTGATCGTTACCTAATTTTCATTTATTTCCAGGCACCACCAGATATTATAGAATCAATTGTTTATAAAGCACTTGATTTAGGGTATAGGCATATTGATACTGCATTTAATTATAATAACGAAGAAGCTATTGGAAAAGCTATTAAAAAATGGATTGACGATGGAAAAGGTGCAAGGAAAGATTTATTTATTACTACCAAGGTAATGTGTGATATATATTTTTTTACTTGTGTGTGGAAAACGTATTTGTAAATCAAAGTAGCCCTGCCGCATCTATCCTATTTTGTGTTTATATTTTTTATGATTCAACGTTGAACATGAGATAAGATTTAAAACATTTTCAAAATTATAATACCAATTACAATTAAAAAAAACACGATAACGATGTTACGAACTTTATATTTTGAGCATTTACCAATGCTACTGTGGTCGCGTATGCACGAAAGCGAATAATCAGAAAAGGCTTAAAAATGTAGTTTATCATTAATTGTTAAATATATGAAGTCTACAGTAGGAAGAGTAAATTCTATTCTGAAAATAATAACTAAACTGTTTTTACCTGTGTGCATGTCTACATATGGTATAACATACATACGTAACTATTTCTCCCACGATATTTATTTATGTATATGATGATTAATCAACAAGTTTTATCTATAATACATTATACATATGTACTAGTTTTTGTCACGTCTTGTGTCTCAAATACTTTTTGAATTCTTATCAGTCTTAAAAAATATTGTTTACATAGAACAGCCCTTAGTAAAATAAAGCATTGTTTTTTTAATGAAAATCTATTTAGTACCTACCAATACAAATGAAATTCCCTCCAAAACTTTTTAGGCCATTCAAAACTTTAAAATGACATATTCCGATACAACTAGAATTGTTAGTACGACTGATAAAGAAAATTTAAATACTTGTTAAGTTAAAAAATCGACTTTTGATAAGAAAAGGTTCTGAAAGTTATGAATTTATTTTGATTACATCTCTATGAAAAGACTATACGGTTATATCAGTTTTGTCGCCATTAAATACATAATTCCATATATATTATTATTATTATTAGGCAGTAATGGTATAGAAGTAATTTTCATTCGTTTTTAGTTATAGTCATGTATTGAACGGATAAGAAGTTCTGCTATTGGACATAAAAGTTAGTAGTCCGGTGAAGCTGTAAAGACCTTACCAGGTCAATAGCGTAGTCAGTTCGAGAAAAAAAAGGCATAAAAGTGAATAGCTCCTATTAATTCGTAACTATGAATATTTGTGGAGATTAAAAAAAAAATCATTACATTTTTTTTGTCAGCACAGGTATTATTTTTTGTTATGGATAAAAAAGTGTGTGTGTACTTAACGCGTTAGAAGTTATACTTCTTTGGCGTAACAAGATTAAAATATTAAAAAAAAATAACTTTCGCCTTATTCTACGTTTGTAGAAAACACGACACTAATAATAGAAAAAAGGTATTTAATTCATTGAAAGTTTTAAGACAAAGAAATACAAACAATAAATACAAAGAAACAAAATGTTGACTATAGCTAACTTTCGGGTGTCGATTTTACGTGACAGTGTGCGCGCTCATCGTAAAATTTACTCTCATCATTTTTCCTTAACGCGCCAAAAGAATTATGACTTCAAAAAAATCTCATTATATTATAAACATACTCATATTCAATTTCAGTTCATCTATGAGTTTTATATAGATAAATAACGGTTTTTGTTTCAGCTCCCCCATGTAGGTAATCGGGCCTCGGATGTAAAACAATTTTTAGCCTTGCAATTGAGTCGTTTGCAAATGGATTACGTTGATTTATACTTAATACATGTCCCGTTTGGGTTTCATTGCGATCCTGAAACGCTCACGCCGCGTATCAAACATAATGGAGAATATGATTTAGATATGGAAACCAATCATATCACCACATGGAAGGTACGATAAAATTGTATATAAATATTCGTATTTAAATCTGAGTGCCGTAACATTTTTTTTTTTTAGGAGATGGAAAAATGCCAAAAAGACGGATTGATTCGTAACCTTGGCCTTTCAAATTTCAATGAAAACCAATTAAAAAAGATTATAAAAATGTCCACATTGAAGCCGCAAGTACTTCAAGTAGAGTTACACGCTTATTTTCAACAAATAGAATTGCGTAAATTCTGCGCTGAAAACAACATTGTAGTTACCGCTTACTCCCCGCTGGGAAGTCCTGGAGCTAAAGATCATTTTGTCAACAAATATAATTATAGGTTTGTAAATTATAACAATCTTTCATTTTTCTTTAAAAAAATATAACTAAATATTCCACGGTTCTGTTCGAAAGGACTAAATTTCAGCCCTGATGCTTTTCCGGATTTACTAGGCCTTCCGGAAGTTAATGAGATTGCGAAAGTCTATGGAAAAACGCCAGCTCAAGTGTTGCTGAATTACTTGGTCCAGCAAAAAGTTGTTGTGATACCGAAGAGTACAAACGAGAATAGACTCAAGGTATGTACATAATAAATAACTTTTACTTAAAATGTATACCTTTAAAATATAATGTTATCCTTGTTTCAGGAGAACATAGATATATACGACTTCGAATTAACTCCGCCGGAAGTAAATCGTTTGAAAAAGTTGGACAAAGGGGAAAAGGGTCGTATTTTCAATTTTCTCTTCTGGAAAGGCGTACATAAGCACCCAGAGTACCCGTTCACATTAAATGATGCCGACTTGGGAATTGATTAATTGGATACATTATGAAAATTATCAAATATGCCTCTTTATTACCACCGTGGACGTTGACTTAGAAGTATTAGTAATGTTACAACAAATGTATTGCTTTAAATAATCATCAGTGAAACTGATGAAAAACTTATCTGTGTTATTTTGCTTTGAGCAAATAATTGTTTTCTCTTTCTAAATAAAACTTTATTCCTCATAGAAATACTTTATTTTAATGAATTATCCAAAAATTAAAGAATTATATTTTATGAGAGCCTGTATAACATTTTTCTTTGTAATCTGTGTTGTAGTTCACCGCGTCTAATCATTGTATGAATAACTTTAATTATTGCTCTCTCTGGGTATTTCTGTCGAAGAAAATCTTGTATAATGGTCTGTTCGGAAACTTGGGACCCCACAGCGAATCGACGTTTCAACTGCTTCTCAACTCGAGAAAGCATTTCATGGTCTTCTTCAGTAGTAAAACCTTCTGCCCCTGGGAATACAAGAGATTACATAACTATTAAATCGCACTTCGTTATTTATTTAGAAAAAAAATGCAATGAAATCGCACATGTAAACATTTTTTGAAAATATTGTGTTATTATTTTTATTAAAAAAATTATACAGTTTTTTAATGTGGTGAAAGGTTATTTCAATACCTATTCATTGATACCATATATGCGGTGAGAAGTGTACCTTACTGCCGAAAAAAAAGAAGAACAACAAATCTAAAAATTGCTATTACTTAGTTCACTGCAATTTGCGAGACCAATTACAGTATAAAACAGCAAATTTTGAGTAAAACGTCATCATTTTCATTTCATCGCTCAACCTGAAGACACCTCTAGAGATTAGAGTTGCATTCACCTAAAAAAATGGGTTCTACTCCAGAAAAAGCCGTTTAAGTCGTTGCTCTAATTGAAGCGGGTTAGAACCAGAGAGCAATAGCTAGAGAGCTGAATATTAACCGATATTCAGTTCGTCGTGTGTACCAGCGCTATCGAGAGACTGTTGGCTATGAACAGCAATGATGATCTGGTCGAGTCAGAGCGACAACACATCGCTACAACCGATATCTCGTAACTACGGCATTGCGAAATCGTAGTCTGACTGCCGTTGAACTGACACATTTTCCCGCTATTGTATCACGGAACGTGTGGCATATGGCGGCGTTTCGTGTATATTCTGGGAAAGCATTTCACACGAAAAAATTAGAGGATTGACATCTCAGTAGTATAAAGAGGAAGTTCTCTAGGAACATGTCGTACCCTTTAGTCGTATTTATTCGAAATAGCTTTCTCTTTGTGCATGACAATGCAAAATCCCATACTGCTGCTAATATACGACAATACATGCAAGAGGTGATAATTCCCGTGATGGAGTAGCCAGCTCGGAGCCCGGGCCTCAATCCGCTCGAGCACTTGTGGGATGAGTTAAAAAGAGAATAAGGAGCAGAAATATTGCTCCAGCCAATCTTTTGGAGCTGCAAAATGCGCTTAAGGAGAAATGGGACGTTATGTCAGAAAGCCTTATCCAGCACTTCATAGAGTCTATGGAAAACCAGTGCCAAGCTGTTATTCGGGCAAGAGGGGGCAATACTTTTTAATAAAAAAAAAATTCAGTAATTTTTTTGTTTCTTTTAATGTATTCTTGAACTCGTTACAATACTTTCCGAATAGAGCAAAAATAAATTTGTTGTTATTCTTTTTTTTTCTGCAGTAAGGTAAACTTCTCACCACTTATATGGTATCATTGAATAGGTATTGAAATAAGCTTTCATCACATATTAAAAAATATATGTTATTTTTTAAACAAAACAAATAAGACAATATTTTTCAAAAAAATATTTATTTGTGCGATTTCATTGCACCGAAGTGTAGTTGCAATGTTACCATGAATAATCAGAACCATATTCTCAAAAGCTATAGAGTTAGTTAAGTGCTCGCATTACAGTGCGGAATAAAAATCGCAAAGGAAATAAATCTGCAATAGACTGTAGGCGCACTGCGATAGAATTTCCGGAATAGTCTAAGAGCCCGTGAATGCCAGAACTTCTTTATTTTATATTAATTAAAAACCATTTTACATATATTTAATATCTCTGACACGTCTGTTCACACGGCAACCATTCGATTCGATCTTTTTGATTCTCAAATGAGGAAATCTTAAGAACGAGACAACGTAAGAGCCACTATGTATCGTATTCGATAAAATCGTTTCCAGCCGCGTCATTCTCTATGGTAACTTTGTACGCTATATGAGAAAAAATATGTCTCAAACACGATGACTGGAATTCTTCTTCTCTGTGCATCCATTAAAAACGTTTGTGACATCTACCTAATGTAATATAAATATTATATATACTATATTGTAAAGAGGTAACGTTTGTGACGTTGTAGGGTGTAATCTCAGGAACTACTGGTACTATTTGAATTTTTTTTTATATATAACTAGCTCATATGCCGAGGTAGGTTATAGGCTATGTATCATCACGCTAAGACCAATGAAGAATGATGAATGAAGAAGAATGAAGAATGTTTCAAAATCGGGTTTGTTTACCTCTTGAGAGCTTCCGCTGCGTGTTAGTGTTAGCCCAAAGTAACTATTCTAAGCGAACGAAGTCGCGGATAGAGGCTAGTATTATATATATTTGTTAAAAAATATAAACCAGGTCGAAGTTCTTGCCGGTTCCTCTCGATGACTGGGTTATTTTAGGAACCGGTGGTAGTTTTGACGTTCATAGGGCACTTATGAAGGCTTTTAGGGCCTAAATTGAATAGTGTTTTTGATATTGACGTTTTCCCATATGGACTCCATGTGAACAGTTACGACATATTCTCTACTGCTATAACTATGTTAATAAAATGTAGTATACGGTATATGGGAAAAGTATGGATGTGTCAACGCGGCCTAAGGGGAACATTTCATCTGATTTTTTTTCCGTAGCACACTAATTTGTAGCCGGAATAGGTAACTAGTATATGGTAAAAATACCTAATAATAGTTCCTTTGAAGCTTAATCTCGTTAAAACTACTAAAAGTGTTGCCATGAGACTATGACAATTCGATAAGTTATTTTTATAGATGGTTCCAGATTATTTTGGTTTTGAATTGAATTAATCTCTATGGGGGGCGCCGTTAATTACGTGACGGGTGAGGTTGATTAAGAGTTGGGGTGGAGGGTGTCAAGGCAGATTTCAATACATCTCACGTAGGGGAGAGACAGGGGTTTTGGTAAATGTGAGAAAAGCAGTATAATTAAATGTACAATCTATTCCTAGACTAAAGTATGCTGAAAATTGACACAATTCTGCTATATATTAAAACAGTGAGCGTAAAATACGTGAATATAAGTAAAGTTATTTCCGTTTGATATATCGAAATATTATGTAAGTGAAATAATATTAAAAAATTAAAACAAATTCGGTGTCATTACAAAAAAGTTAAATACGTATTAAATATTATCTTTAAAAAAGGTTCATACTAAATGCACCGCGCTCGCCCGAGGCAAGTTCGCGTTATTTTTTTTTTCTCGAACTGACTACGCTATTGGCCTTTACAGCTTCACCGGACTACAAGCTCGCGTTATCCTCTTTTCGCAAATCTTACCTAACCAAAGCGAGACAAAAGAGCAAAATGGCGAACATTCAGTGAGCGCGGTGCGTTTAAAACGTTACCTTTTTTAAGCAAGTATTCAATGCGCATTAAACTTTTTTGTAATAATACCGATGGTGTTTTTTTTTATAGATGTAACATATTTATATTCAAGATACATATTTCGAAACATCTCACGAGACTTTAGGTATGGGTTAGATGATCGACATAAATTTTATGACATCTCACTAGGTAGGGAGGAGGATAAAAAAAAAACCTCATAAACGCTTCACGTTATTAATGTATAACCATGTTCCATTTAATGCCTATTCGATATCTATCTATCTATTCCTTTAAACGAGCAATTCTTGTATATTTTTATATTTGTATATATTCAGGATCTCGGAAACGGCGTCATCTATTTCCGTGAAACTTAGTATGTAGGTGGTTTCAGGGACGATAAATCGATCTAACTAGATTTCATTCATAGAAATCTTTTTAACTATGTTTTCAGGCAATGAAAAAATATAGGCAGAATATCAAGGTAAATTTCCCCACTGCTGAAAAAACAAAAATAGTTCAAATGGAATGATTTTTTTTTTTAATAAAAAATGATAGTTTTGAAAAGCTGTAAAGAGAGATATCTTTATAAATATTTTTTATGTGGAAAAATGGTAATTTTATGAGGCAAAGTTAACAGTTTATTTTGTATTTAAAAAATAGTTTTTAAAGAACCGAGCTATGCTCGGTCGTCCGTCTAGTATTTAATATAGATGTTTTTTTAGATTATTTATTGAAAGGTGTTTACCAGCTAAACTGCCCGTCATAGCTGCATCAAGCGTCGAAACTTGGAATAGGCGTAGAGACTCGGTCACGTGTGTTTCTGTCGCAAACGGCAATAGTTGCATCTTCGCAAGAGATTCTGATATACGAATTATGGCTTCCAATTGGCTGAAAATACACAACTTTCGTTTAGTGACACTGTTAATAATAAACTTGATTTTTCATAAGTAGATTTTTGTAGATGGTAGAGCCATGTTGAAGTTATTTTCACTGACCCAACGAAACGCAACAATGCATATACTGTTACTTCACGTGTGTGTTTCTGTGGGTCGAGTGATACCCCGGGCGAGTTATAGCTTCAGCGTGGCTTTATATGAAACATAATGAATGAATTAGTTCAGTAAGATAACATACCGGACAGTAATGGGGATGGAGAGGCGTTTGTCAGCCTGCCTCTCGTGCTGAGAGGCGCCGGTCCTCATGAGCACGTATCGCGCTCGCAGCCTCTCCGCGGCGGAGGGCGAGAGGCGCGGGCCGCAGCGCGCGCGGCAGTACGCAGCGTACCGACGCAGCACCGCCAACGGGATCTCACCCGCAGCGCTCTCGCGTTCCGCTCCCTCTCCGCCCATGTGCACTGAGATTATGTGCTTAGCTAGTGTCTATAACAAATAATTGAGCCGTCACGCGACGCCTGGCAGATGTGATACATCGAAATTGTTTCTTATAAGGTGTATGATAAAAGAACAGATTACTACAGAAGTCGGATATGGCATAATGAAAAGATAAGACAGACAGATTTGTTCCATAAAATAATGGTTGTTTATTTACCCTCATATGTGTAACATAGTAAACAACACTGTATACTCTATAAGTATGCGAGCTAAGTGCTGCAAGAAAAATTGCGCACGGTCGCTTGTGTATGGTATCGCGTCGCCTCGTCCCACATACATCGCCGCGCCAACAATCAGGTTTACCCTCGTTTATAGATATTTCACATCAAAAACATATTTTTTTAAAGAGTAACTACTTTACGCACGCTCGATTTTTTTTTTTTTTTCGAAATGTCTACGCTATTGACCCAGCAAGGTCTTAACAGTTTCACCGGACTACGACGCTCTATTTGACTTGACGTGACGACTTACATAACAAAAAATCCCCAAAATAAAAAATAATATGCAGCCGTTAGACGCCTGGCAGATGCGAGACATCAACATTATTTTGTACAGGTAATATTCATAAAAGGATAGTTTACGGGCGAAAATAAATATGGTATAATTAAAAATTAAAATATTAAGAATTTCTTTCAAGAAAAACAAGACTGTTTATTTAACAAACGTTTATATTCATTAAAAACAAAAACCCATTATCATATAGCGTGGCGACGCATACCATGGAGATCGCCACGGCAACAGGCGATCTACAGCGCCGCTATAGGAATTTCACACCAAAATACTCTACATTTCACATCATACATCTACATTTCCCTTCACTCTAACATAAAGCTCACTATATAATTTGATCACGTGTTGAATGATACAGTGTATTAAGGCGCTATCTTTAAGCCACCATGACATTAAATAAGTATTCTTACACCATGTATCCTACTCGTAAAAAATAAATAAAAAGTGACTCATAAACCTTGCAAAACAAAATAAGTCCATGGGTATACTACAAACAAACCATCTTGAACACTGTCCAATCTTTCGAATAATGACATCACCTATCCAAAGTTCTCCACCCTCTTTAATTGTTAGGTATATAATCATCACAGTGCATCACGTGCATCACAGTGTGTCTGAACGGATTTCTATACTGTACATTATAGCAAATACAAAGATAAACAACAGTAAAAGATCTTTTGAGCAGACTGTGACTATATGATTATAAAGTGTGACCGTAGTGTAATTGTGTCTATATGATTTAGTACATTTTTGATGCAAACGGCATTTGATTCACATACAGGCGTAACAGTGTTAATTCAAATAAATTTCCTTTAACATATACTTACAATATCTCTGTTCTGGTCATGTTCATCTTTCACAATAAATATCATGTCAAATCTGGATAAGATAGTAGGCATAAAATCAATGTTATCTTCTGCTTTAGTGTCATCCCATCGTCCAAAAACTGAGTTAGCTGCGGCCAGCACCGAGCAACGAGAATTTAGAGTTGTTGTGATTCCGGCCTGGAATAAATCACACGTAAACTATTACTAAAGTAATAAAGTGGATTATAACCTAAAAATGGCCATAAAGAATGGAAATGCAAGCGCTATAAAAACAATAACGTCATTAAAACAAAAACAAAAAAAGTTAATAATAATTAAACAGTGAATATTTAATAAACTACTAATAATAATAATGTATATATATATGCTCACGGATACGATTTTTACGTAAAAAAAAAACTACATATAAGCAAAAAAGGTGCGGACCAAGAGTCTGCAGACTAAAAAAAAATATAAAAAACAAAAAAACTATTACTAAAAGGAATGGGGCATCATAACATTATATTACCCATTAATATGTGAATTAAGTGCTCAAGGCTTGTAAGCATGCCTGAAATAACAAGTGAACTAAGCTGCAAGGAGTACTGCTATGTTATACTGGGAAGTAATAAAATACCTACTAAATATTCAGTTTTCATTTCAAAAATTTTACCTCATATTTTGTCATAAAAACAAATATAAACTAAGAATTCTACTACATAGATCAGGGTTGCTCAAATGGTCGATATTGAGTGCTTTTTGAGTTGATCTCAATAAAAAATTGCCAAAATTTACACAGATTTTATTTTAGTAGGTAGGTAACTAATACAACTTTTAATAAATGACTAAAATTTATTTGTTTCACAATTGGGCCAGAATAACCTTCTCATCACATTTTTTATCATTTTTAGAGAAAGTTACCTACACTTAACTAGACTACAATACTGCACCACAGATATTTGCAGCTTGAAGAGTCGATCGACCATAGTCTAACAATATTGAGGTGGATCACCGGCAGTTTAAGGTTTAGCATCCCTGACATAGATAAATGTTTGCACAAATAAAACAGAAAATCTATTTTTTTTTTAAGTGACTACGTTATTGACCTAGCAAAGTCTTAACGGCTTCACCAGACTCGTTTTGGAAAAATCTAACTTTTCATAAAAGTACGGAGTTTTGATACTATATCTCATTGGATAACAATATTTTTATTATCCGGTTTTAAACAATGACATTTATATAACATTGTTTTATGTTGGAGCAATAAGCTGATTTTAATCTGAAATATTATGTATTTCAAATCTTAGTCTAGCTTCGATGCTAGACTATTTAAAAGATGATAATTAATTACCTTGGCGATAGATATAGTCTGTTGTTCCATCGCTTCATGTATTGCAACGCGGTCATCTTCCCTCATTTTGTCAAATTCATCGATACACACAACCCCACCATCAGCGAGCACCATAGCTCCGCCCTCCATCACAAAGTTACGCTGTTTCAAATTGTATAATGTTAATATATAAAAATCCTGTGTCATGATGTTTGTCCACAATGAACTCCAAAACTACTCAACCAATCTTCAGGCATTTATGTATAATTTTGTCCAATTTGAAAAATAGGATAATTTATATTTCTTCACTATCTTTAAATGAGCAATTCTTGTATATTTCTATATATTCAGGATCTTGGAAACGGTGTCAGCGATTTCCGTGAAACTTAGTATGTATTATATGTATGTGGTTTCGGGGACGATAAATCGATCTAGCTAAATTTCATTCATAGAAACCTTTTTTTATCTGAGTTTTCAGGCAATGAAAAAATATAGCTAGAATATAAAAGTAAATTTCGCCACCGCTGTCAAAACAAAAATAGCTCAGATGGAAATCGGCTGCTTCAAAAATTCGTCTAACCCCAGTTCGAATCCGAATGACGGCAAAAGAGATATCGTTTTTAATTATTTTTTTTTGTGAATAACTGCTAATTTTGTGAGGCAAACCTAACAGTTTATTTTAATATAAAAATGATTTTTAAAGAATCTAGCTAGGCTCGTTCGTCCAAGTACTTTTGATTAATGGCCGCAATATTTTTAATTAGAAATTAAATTATGTCAATGTTGATTATTGTTATTAACTGTAAGTTTCATCAGTTTCGAAGAGATGGCGCTTTAAATTAGTTTGTTGATCAACTGTTACCGATATCAATACTTATACATATATAAAGCGCCACATTGTAATTTTTAAAACGATTTATCATAACTTTAGTGCAATTTGAAGTCACAGAGGGACAGCAATTCGTGGCCGGGTCAGTTAGCTAAACTATAATTTCAGGCTTTAATTAAATCACTTGAACTTATTATAAATACTCACGCTTCCAGGATCCCTAATTACAGAAGCAGTGAGACCAGCTGCACTGGAACCTTTACCAGAGGTGTAGACACCTATCGGAGACACCTTTTCCACGAATTTCAGCAGCTGAGATTTAGCTGTACCAGGGTCCCCAAGTAAGAGAATATTTATATCACCGCGACGAGTTAGACCGTCTGGTAGTCTCTTTCTGGAGCCTATTTAATAAAATATAAATATGATAACAACTTTATGACACCGACGTGACTGACCACGCAATTAATAGGTCCATCAATCCGGCCATGGACATTCCGGCACGAGACATTGTGGGTTACAATTTAAAAATGGCAATAAAAGGTAAGAATGAAGCTGACATAAAGGAAATAATCTCAATGAAAAATATGTAAATAATAAATACCAAACATATACGGTATAATTATAAAAAAGTTAAATATGTATTTAATATTTGCTTTAAAAAGGTTCTGTTTTAAATGCATCGCGCTCGCCACCTTGCTCTTTTGTCTCGCTTTGATTAGGTTAGGTTAGACTTGCGAAAAAAGTATAACGCGAACTTGCCTCTGACGAGCGCGGTACATTTAGTACGAAACCTTTTTAGAGCAAGTATTTCATACGTATTTAACTTTTTTTTGTGATAACATCGACAATATTTAATAGTTAAGTAAAATAATAACAATAGTTGGACACATTTTAAATGACTAAAAATATTAATGACAGCAGAAAAAAGGAGCGGACCAAGAATTTGCCGAAAATAGAAAAAACAACCTTATAACACAAATGTGATCTAAAGATAAGACATTATGCATATCACTAGTTTTTGCCCGTGGCTACAATCGTGTTGATAGATTTAATGTATCACTCGGAATTTTTTTTCAGGATGAAATATACTCTATGTCCTCTTCTGTACCCGTGCCACCATGTAGGCAAATTATGATTGGTTAAGTAGAAATTGCTTGAAAGTGTAATATAAAAATAAAGAAAGAAAATCATATTCACATGATTAGCTAAATTATTACTGCAACCTTAAAATACATGGGTATGATATTAATAAAAAAAGTATGTGTGTACTTATGTACACGCGCTACAAGTTATACTTCTTTTGCGTAACAAGATAAAAATCTTTTCAATTTTTTTTCTTTCGCCTTATTCTACGTTTGTAGAAAGAACGACACTAACAATAGAAAAAATACAAAGAAACAAAATGTTGACTATAGCTAACTTCAGGGTGTCGGTTTTTCGTGACGGTGTGCACACACATCGTAAAAATTTACTCTGATTTTACCCTAACACGGCCAAAAGAAGTATAACTTCAAAACCATATTTTATTATTCATCAAATACAATTTAGTTGTGTTTTTAAATAATTTGAACTAGTTACTGTTTACGGTAAGGATATTAATACCTACCTCCAAACAAAAGGCAAGCGATAGCTTTTTTCATGTCTGTGGCACCGAAAATGCTAGGTGCGATAGATTTAGCAATTTTTTCATATATGTCTGGGGAGGCTGCTAATCTCCTGAACTGTTCCTCCTCGTCTGCTGTGAAGGGACAGAGACCACCTGTTATTCCTTCTTCGGCTGTGAGTCCAACAGCGCGCAAGTATGATGATCTCACGCCAACAGAACCCTTATCGCGCCCTTCACGCTATATAAAAAAAAAGTAATAAAACATTATGGTGTTATTACAAAAAAGTTAAATACGTATTAAATACTTGCTTTCAAAACGTTTCGTACTAAATACACCGCCTTCGCCCCAGTTAAGTTCGTATTACCCTTTTTTTCGCAAGTCTAACCTAACTAAAGCGAGACAAATGAGCAAGATGGCGAACATTCAGCGAGCGCGGTGCATTTAAAACGTAACCTTTTGAAAGGAAGTATTCAATACGTATTTAACTGTTTTTATAATAACACTATGTAAGATTACCACCAATTATTTTAACTAGAGGTCATCCCTGGTCGAAATTCCATTACAATGAATAATACAAAGTAATTTCGTCGTATATATATACATAGCAACATATATACGTAGTCCGGTGAAGCTGTTAAGACCTTGCTAGGTCAATAGCGTAGTCAGTTCGAGAAAAAAAAAAAAAAACATATATACTCAGAGCCGTTTATGGCTACATAGTTTAGAGCAGCTATACTCAACCTGCGGCCCGCCGGGTCTCTGTAATTGGCCCACCCGATTATACTTTACTTTCAATTACTTTAAATTTTGTGCCCATCAAAAAAACTATGAGCATGCTGAGTAAATTAAATAGATTCCAGTTAATTTTTTATACAATATCTACATATTTGTAGCTTGTGGCCCCCGACACCATGAGTAAAAGGTGTTTGCGGTCCGTTTAAAAAAAAGGTTGAGTACCACTTGTTTAGACCGGTTATAATGACCCAGAACAAAGGTCCTGGCTCAATGCTGTATCTCGAAAACATCACCAGTTGTTATAACACATTTTGACTTTACTTACATAAATATTATTAACTTGATTACTTTTTGATTTTTTTTATCAATAGTAAATATTGTATTGAGTATTATATAAATATTATATATGTAAGGAACATTGGAGTATAAGAATACAGACTTATAAATAAAGGCTCATGATGATACGACTCCTGATGATAAGGAACAAAGCTACAGTAAAAACCATTTATGGTGACATCTTTAGAACATACTGGTTATATTGACCCAGAATAAAGGACCAAGCTGAATGCTGTATCTCGAAAACGTCACCGGTTGTTACGACTAAATATGAGTAGTGCCATCAATGCCGTGATAACATTTTTTTCAACTAACTATGTTATTGCTCTGACAGGCTTTTACAGCTCCACCGGACTATGATGTTTTTATTAATAGTATGTAAAGTTCATTAAAGACTTTAAATTAAAAAAGGAAAATCGGTTGACAAAAGATACCCAATTGCTTTGACTACACCTGTTTATAATAAACTAGCCTCTGCTCACGACTTCGTTCGCGAGGAGTAGTTACTTTGGGCTAATGCTACCACGCAGCGGAAGCTCTCAAGAAAACCCGATTTTGAATCATTCTTCATTAGTGCTCCGCTGCTATTGAGTTTAGCGTGACGATATATAGCCTATAACCATCCTCGATAAATGAGCTATATAACCAGTGGCTGATTTGCAGTCTTGGCCACCCTAGGCCCCAGGCCATGTAGTAAGTACCAGCCACCCCTTTCTTAGATTTATTTCTTGTTATCATCAGTGATTTTTTTATTACGATTGGCCACACTAGGCACGGGCATCCTGGGCCTTACGGCAAATCCGTATATAACATTGAAATAATTTTTCAAATGACACCAGCCAGTCCTGCGACTACCCCCTACAATGTCACAAACTTCACCTCTTTATAATATTAGTATAGATTTAACCAATTTCTTGATCATATTCAAATTTACACAAATGTAGAATACTCACTCCAATTTTTGCAATTTTTTTTATGGAATATATGCCCAGGACAACAACTCTTGCACCTGGAGCTACTCTTTCACATAAAGTCCGTTCGCAGTATACTGTTAAATGCCGCGGCATTTCACCCTGAGGTATACTTTCAGGTGCTTCTTGTAATTTCAATACCTGTTTAAGATAAAATTTATTTAGGGTTCATAAAATCAATTCCGAATTATTTTCAATATATGAATGTTTACTTACCTGATAGTCTATGCATTTACATTTATCAGGAACAATGAAATACGGGTCTAAAGGACATTTTGGGCGACCAGCTTGCTCCCTAAAATTAAAAAATGTATTATTATGAAATCAAAATAAATTCAACGAATTTAGACTTTACGTACAACCTTTGTTAATAAATTTGTACGTATTTTTTATTTATAATGAACTAGCCCCTGCCCACGACTTCGCCCGCGTAATTATAGTTACTTTGGGCTAACGCTAACACGTAATGGAAGCTCTCAAGAGGAAAAATTCCCGATTTTTATACATTTTTCATTGGCGATTCGCTCCTATTGATCTTAGCGCGATGGTATATAGCCTATAACCTTTCTCAATAAATAAACTATATAACACTGAAATTTTCAAATCAGATTAGTAGTTACCGAGATTGTGACAATGTCACAAACTTTACCTCTTTATAATATTATATAGTAATATATTTAGTATACTAATATAGTATAGATATAAATAGTATTTTTTTTTATTTAATAATATTTTTTATAATATCTTTAGTACAATGTTTTACTTACGTATTACATTTTCTAGGCATCACATATCCCTCCAAACCTGGCTTGACTGGTAGATTAGGTAAAATATTTCGACATGACCTGCATTGTATTGATATTTTTGTAGCCTTTGCTTTTATGCTGGATGCAGATATAACTATACCCGGTATCTTCACTAATCTTGATACTGTTTCAGACTGAAAAATAAGTTTGAATTGTACAGATAAATGTACCTTCTTTATTAATTTTTATGTCTATTTTTTTTGTTAGAAATATAAATGAAGAAAATCCATCTCTTTAAATATTGATTACATGGAAAAACTGAATACTTATTTTATTACCTTGATGTTTTGGGATTATAGATTGTTTCAATTCGAAACATAT